>WNWK01007155.1:60000-97059 GCA_009830355.1 Cherax destructor | reverse complement strand
ACAGTAGATGTACTTTAGAGGTCAACGTCTATTTGCACCGCATGATGTTTAATTAGGTGAGTGATGGTCATGTTAACTTAACTGTGTGTTCTCTACCTCTCCTCCTGTTTGATCAGTTGATTAATAACCTATACAGTCCACTTAAATTTAATATATCATAATTATAATAAATGATCTTCTCAGATTTATTTATACTGGTCAGAGTGCAGTGGGTTAACGAGAATATTGAAGGTACCCCTTGGGTGCGGCCAGGAGCGGTAAAGTTCTCACATACCTTAAAGGGAATGACTGCGGTAAATTATACTGAGTCGGTCATCTCCCTGGGAGTTTGTTTATTGCTAGTGGCGGTGTCCCAGATAGACTTATCTCTCACAATTCCCCACAAGGTTGGATAAATACATGAGTAGGTGTGGGTGGGTGAGAGTTGGACCTATCTAGCTTGTGCTACTAGGTCAGATTCCGTACTCTTCCCTTAAGTGAATGTGACTGACCTGACTAGGTTAAGACATTGGCTTAAGCCGGTAGAAGAATTGGACCTGCCTCGCATGGGCCAGTAGGCCTGCTGCAGTGTTCCTTTTTCTTATGTTCTTATACTAAGCTAAGCTTAATTGCTAGTGCACTCAGCTCACACTGAGGTCCGGAGTTCGAGATCCCGGTACGGCTGGAAAACATTAGGACGTGTTTCCATAAGACATCTGCTGTGTCTGTTCACTTATCATTATAAAATGGGTACCTGAGTGTTTGTCATCCTGAGTCAAAATTGACCTAATTTGCGGGAAATGCTTTCTATATAGTACTATATCATTGATGTCAGCTATGCCTGTATACCTTGTACATGTACTTGTAGAAATAAAGATATTATTATATTATATAAATATAGGCTGATTTCAGATAAGCTGGACATTGCTAGTCTGCATTACATTATATTAACTAATGAAAGGAACAAAAGCTTACTATGTTTTTCTGAGTGACATTCATGGGTGGGACAGACTGTGGCGATGAGGTGATGAAGGGAATGGAGTAACGATAACGGCATTCTGAGTGAGGTGGTGGTGCTCAATAGTCAGCGCTGGACACTAGTTCCCATCAGCATGTTGTGGTGTCAGCTGGCATGTGTGGCTGGGCTGGTGGTCGTCGCTCACAGCACCTCGCAACTGTGGCGGAGAGTCATTTACAACACCGCCGACTATAATCCCAAACAAGAGATGAAGGTACAACTTGAAAGTCTAATATTCTGTGCTGCTGTTTGCAACTATAAAGACTGGTGCCGTTTTTGGTGTCACATCCAGCCTGATGACTGCCGTCTTACTGATCAGACAGTATCGCCTGAGTACTCTACCTCGTCTATCTCCACTCTTACCTGCTACACCAACCGACCCAACAACTTTGCCGTTGGGATAACAATCTACGCCCCTCCGTTCAACCCAAACCATCCTGAAAGGGTGCCAGCTAATCTCGTCAATGGATTCTACAACTCCGAGAAAATCTGTGCTCAGGCAGAGTACCAAGATCAATCCTGGTACCTTCTTGATTTGGGAAAAGTCGTACTCGTGCAGGAGGTGATCTTCTACGTCCAGGACAACTCGTGGGTAACCTCAGACCTGGGTGGAAATCTGGAGGTTCGTGGGGGTATGACACAGATGTTAGGGAACTTCACCTCTTATACCCTCATTGGAACATTTCCTGGAGTGCCCACTCCCGGCCAGGTACTTTTCTTCCTCTCAACACATCCACATTCTTCCGCTATATTTCAGTACAGAAGATGGTACCTGGCTACATGTTGTTGTGTTTGGTTGAGGTTTTCTCCCAGTGATGTTGCAAATGTCTCTGTAGTGACGCCACTGTTGTGTTGGTAATTGCGGACCTGAAGTAGTGATTCACGAAATCGTAATGACACGATTACAAACAAACCATACCGCGGGCGGGATTAGAACCCGCGATCAGAGAGTGATAAAGCTCCAGACCGACGCGCTAGCCACTGACTCTCTGATCGCGGGTTCTAACCCCGCCCGTGGTATGGTCTTAGGTACTCGACACACCCTACAACAGTCACCAATACTGCTTTCACTGTCCACATTTGTTTTCTGTATGTATATACCATAGTACAAGCCACTGATTATCTTACTTGAAAATCAGTGAGTTTGTTAATGGCTTGACCACAACTGAATGTATAGTGCGCCGTGAATGTAAAGTGCGCCGTGAATGTAAAGTGCGCCGTGAATGTATAGTGCGCCGTAAATGTATAGTGCGCCGTGAATGTAAAGTGCGCCGTGAATGTAAAGTGCGCCGTGAATGTATAGTGCGCCGTGAATGTAAAGTGCGCCGTGAATGTAAAGTGCGCCGTGAATGTAAAGTGCGCCGTGAATGTATAGTGCGCCGTGAATGTAAAGTGCGCCGTGAATGTAAAGTGCGCCGTGAATGTAAAGTGCGCCGTGAATGTATAGTGCGCCGTGAATGTAAAGTGCGCCGTGAATGTATAGTGCGCCGTGAATGTAAAGTGCGCCGTGAATGACAAATCCATAACATATGCTCCAGTGTTACAACATTTTTATCTTAGCATCGCTGCCTCCCACTTGCTGACCACCTATCAAAGGCAACATGAATCAACCACTACAAAAATGGAGTTAAAATGAACCTAAATTAACTATACTGGGTTATCAGTCAGTTGACTGAGAGATAATGTATCAAAATAATCCTCATAGATAAAAAATATTTGTAAGCCTCTGCTAAGTTGCCACTTGGTGGTAGAAAGCAATAATGAATTCTGCTGGTTTTTTCAGACTCATTGTCAGTCTTATACATTTCAAATTAATTAATCTTACAAAAAATGTAATGCTAAATAATTAGAAAATACTAGTAAAGATTGGTTAGATAGCAAGGAATATGTCGAAGAGTGTTAGGAAAATAATAATTACGCAGTACATTAAGAACATATTGCTCTAGACGAAATGTGACACACATGTAAATGTAAATAACTCTTTTTACCTTATTCCTAGTATACATATATCGTATATAATATAATAACATATATCTCCTACAATGTATAATATTAAGGTACTAAAAGGACCCCAATGGAAATAAGTCACTCTGTCTGACTTTTTGGGTTATCCTAGGTTCTCTACACATATGCTGCTATGTATGATAATGTATGTAAATGTATTTGTGTATACCTGAATAAACTTACTTACTTACTAATGACGCAATATATATTGCCGAATAGGTAAAACTTGCAATTTTGGCTTAAATAGCAATGCTCTTCTTGCCGAATAAGGCAAGCGAAAATTTATATATGTATTAATTTCTCATATATCATTCTAAACCTAATGAAAAAAATATTTCATTGTGTTCGTTTATTATTAAATTATTGTAAACTTATCTAAAATATATTTAGTTGGATTAAGCTAAATTAAAATGCGCTTATTATAAGTAAGTTTTTTAAGGTTCATTTGGTACAAAATTATTAATTTTTATGTAAACATAAATGGAAAAAAATATCTTTAAACGTACAAGAGAAAATTTTAGAAAGAACTTAATTTTAAATGAGTTCTTGCTCATATATATATTAGTTTACTGAGTATACAAGGTAAAGTGTACGGTAGGGTTATTATTAAAAGAATTAGAGGTAAGACAGAGAGTAGGATTGCAGATGAGCAAGGAGGCTTTAGAGTGGGTAGGGGATGTGTAGATCAAGTGTTTACATTGAAGCATATATGTGAACAGTATTTAGATAAAGGTAGGGAAGTTTTCATTGTATTTATGGATTTAGAAAAGGCACATGATAGAGTGGATAGGTTAGCAATGTGGCAGATGTTGCAAGTGTATGGAACAGGTAGTAAGTTACTAAATGCTGTAAAGAGGTTTTATGAGGATAGTGAGACTCAGGTTAAGGTGTGTAGGAGAGAGGGAGATTACTGCCTGATAAAGTAGGTCTTAGACAGGGATGTGTAATGTCACCATGGTTGTTTAATATATTTATAGATGGGGTTGTAAAAGAAGTAAATGGTAGGGTGTAGGGGAGAGGAGTGGGATTAAATTATAGGGAATCAAGTACAAAATGGGAGTTGACACAGTTACTTTTTGCTGATTATACTGTGCTTATTGGAGATTCTAAAGAAAAGTTGCAAAGGTTAGTGGATGAGTTTGGGAGGGTGTGTAAAGATAGAAAGTTGAAAGTGAACATAGATAAGAGTAAGGTGATGAGGGTATCAAATGATTTAGATAAAGAAAAATTGCATGTCACATTGGAGAGAGGGAGTATGGAAGACGTGAATGTGTTCAGATATTTGGGAGTTGACTTGTCAGCAGATGGGTTTATGAAGGATGAGGTTAATCATAGAACTGATGAAGGAAAAAAGGTGAGAGGTACGTTGAGGTATCTGTGGAGACAAAAAACGTTATCCATGGAGGCAAAGAAGGGAATGTATGAAAGTATAGTGGTAAAGACAATCTTATATAGGTGTGAAGCTTCGGTTGTAAATGCTGCAGCGAGGAGGCGGCTGGAGGCAGTGAAGATGTCCTGTCTAAGGGCAATGTGTGGTGTAAATATTATGCAGAGAATTCGGAGTGTGGAAATTAGGAGGTGTGGAGTTACTAAATGTATTAGTCAGAGGGCTGAACATGGGTTGTTGAGGTGGTTTGGTCATTTAGAAAGAATGGATCATAGAAGAATGATATGGAGAGCGTATAAATCTGTAGGGGAAGAAAGACGGGGAAGGGGTCGTCCTCGAAAAGGTTGGATGGAAGGGTTAAAGGAGGTTTTGTGGGCGAGGGCCTTGGACTTCCAGCAAGTGTGCATGAGCGTGTTAGACAGGAGTGAATGGAGACGAATTGTTTTTGGGACCTGACGAGCTGTTGGAGTGTGAGCAAGGTAATGTTTAGTTAAGGAATTCAGGGAAACCGGTTAGCCGGACTTGAGTCCTGGAAATGGGAAGTACAATGCCTGCACTATAAAGGAGGGGTTTGGGGTATTGTCAGTTGGAGGGACTTCTAAACTGTCATATCTGAGCTCCTCTGCAAAGACAGTGATTATGTATGAGTGAGGTGAAAGTGTTGAATGATGATGAAAGTATTTTCTTTTGGGGATTTTCTTTCTTTTGGGTCACCCTGCCTCGGCGGGAGACGGTCGACTTGTTGAAAAATGATATATATATATATATATATATATATATATATATATATATATATATATATATATATATATATATATATATATATATATATATATATATATATATATATATATATATATTAATAATAACACATCAGCTGTTTCCCACCAAGGCAGGGTTGCCCGAAAAGAAAAACTTTCATCATCATTCACTCTATCACTGTCTTGCCAGAGGCATGCTTACCCTACAGTTATAAAACTGCAACATTAACACCCCTCCTTCAGAGTGCAGACACTGTACTTCCCATCTCCAGGACTCAAGTCCGGCCTGCCAGTTTCCCTGAATCCCTTCATAAATGTTACCTTGCTCACACTCCAACATCACGTCAAGTCCTAAAAACCATTTGTCTCCATTTGTTACTGTCTAACAAGCTCACGCATGCTTCCTGGAAGTCCAAGCCCTCGCACACAAAACCTTCTTTACCCCCTCCTCCAACCTTTCCTAAGCCGACCCCTACCCCGCCTTCCCTCCACTACAGATTTATACACTCTTGAAGTCATTGTATTTCGTTCCTTCTTCTTTACATGTCCAAACCACCTCAACAACCCCTCCTCAGTCCTCTGGATAATAGTTTTGGTAATCCTGCACCTCCTCCTAATCTCCAAATTATTGATTCTCTGCATTATATTCACACCACACATTGCCCTCAGACATGACATCTCCACTGCCTCCAGCCTTCTCCTTGTTGCAACATTCACCACCCATGTTTCACACCCATATAAGAGCGTTGGTATAACTATACTCTCATACATTCCGCTCTTTGCTTTCAGAGATAAAGATCTTTGTCTCCACAAACTCCTCAGTGCACCACAAACCTTTTTTCCTTCATCAATTCTATTATTTACCTTATCTTTCATAGACCCATCTGCTGACACGTCCACTTTTAAATATCTGAATACATTCACCTCCTCCATACTCTCTCCCTCCAATCTGATATCCAATCTTACATCACCTAATCTTTTTGTTATCCTCATCACCTTACTCTTTCCTATATTCACTTTTAATTTCATTCTTTTACATACCCTACCAAACTCATCAACCATCCTTTGCAACTTCTCTTCAGAATCTCCCAAAAGCACAGTGTCATCAGCAAAGAGCAACTGTGACAACTCCCATTTTATGTTAGTTTGTTTATCTTTTAACCCCACACCTCTTGCCAACACCCGAACATTCACTTCCATTACAATTCCAACTTTAAATATATTTAACAACCACGGTGACATCACACATCCCTGTCTAAGGCCTACTTTTACTGGTAAATAATCTCCCTCTCGCCTACATACTCTAACCTGAGCCTCACTATTCTCGTAAAGAGTCTTCACTACTTTCAATAACCTGCCTCCTACTCAATACATTTGCAACATCTGTTAACTCTCTTTTCTTGGCTGCTTACGCCCGGGCAGTAGAATGGAAGCGTAGGTGTAGAGATACGGTTGATGACTAGACTCAGTTTATTAATGGCAAGGTGTAGGTATACACGGGAACAGAGCGTGAGGGGACCGTGAGCCAGCAAGGGTAGAACCTGTCTCGACTAGGTAGGCCGTCGAAGTGAGAGCGAAACATGGCTGACCAGCCCGACCTTGATAGGCCTATAGATGGCAGCACCGTAGTGCCGCGCAGTTTGAAAGAGCCTCTGAATAGGCTGTTTACACATCTGCCACATTGAACCCCCTATCTAGCCTATCATACGCCTTTTCCAAATCCATAAATGCCACAAACACCTCTTTACCCTTATCTAAATACTGTTCACCTATACGTTTCACTGTAAACACTTGGTCTACACACCTCCTATCCTTCCTAAAGCCTCCTTGTTCATCTGCTATCCTACTTTCCGTCTTACTCTTAATTCTTTCAATAATAACTCTACCATACACTTTACCAGGTATACTTAACCAGTCAGCTCACATGTAAATATTTTAAGAGTGATATGTCAAGCATAGATTAAAATTCTTACAAATTATATTCATTATAAATTAAGGTTATTTGCATAACCCTGAACTTATATTCAGACTACAATCAATACTAATTTTGTGGAGCTTGATTCAATTATATTTCGCTTAACCATGGCCCAACTTGAAATAACTTTTTCGGCCTTTTGAAAAGTCAATTGTGTGGTTAAAATGTCGCACATGAATAAACTGAGCAGTTCTGATGCTATGTTTATGTTGTTCTAATTTTAGTTGAAGACCTTTTCCAATTTGTCCATAATAAACTTTATTACATTTCTTACAACGAATCTTATAGACACAGCCATCGGCATTTTTTGGGGAGTGAGGGAATTCTCAATCAAAAGCTTTTTTTACTATTTCAAGATTTTTAAATATAATTTTTATTTTGATATTCTTAAGTTAAGAAGGTATATCAAGAACCGACATATTCTTGGTTTAATCTGGAAAATATATTTCTGTCAGTTTTAAAAGATTTGTTAGTTATATTTTTGGGGATTTTAGATCATTGGCTCTGTCATAAATCTTCAAAATTTCTTTATCTGAAACTCTGGCATGTAAATGAGCAGAGCTATTAAAAACATGAATGAGAATACAGAAAATTTAACTCTGTCTTCACATGAAGAGTAATACTGCACACAATAGTAGTAATTTTTGGGTCAGGTTAGGTAAGGTTCGTCAGGAAACAGGACAAGTGTTTCCTGACGCTGGTCTTAATCAGATGATGACCTGTTAAGTATATTTTGAGTTTAAATTCTTGGTGCCCATATAAAACAGGCAATGAGTTATAGTGTTCAGACTCAACACTAAACTTTATGGCTGGAGTTATGGCAATTTAATTCAAGTAGGAAATTATTTAGGCACTAATTAGTTAACGTCGTCAACATATCTGTTAATTAGCTGTCGTGTTTTAAAAAATTCCACGTACAAATTGCTAAGGACAGGTGAGAGAGGATTTAATGCCCAAGAATAAAGATAAACATACATTCATACATACACGCCCCGATGGCATGAACACGCCCCGGTGGCATGATGGCTAGCGCTCATGCTTCACGCACGGAGGGCCCGGGTTCAATTCCCGGCGGGGCCGAAACATTTCGAAGTGTTTCGTTACACACACACACACACACACACATACATACAACAGGCCTAGTGTCTAATCGACATGTGCCTAGGACAAAATGGTAACTAACACACACACACACGCTCACGCACACACACACACACACACACACACGCACACACACGCACACACACACACACACGCGCGCACATACACACACACATATAGACACACACACACACACACACACACATATACACGCCCCGATGGCATGGTGGCTAGCGCTCTTGCTTCACGCACGGAGGGCCCGGGTTCAATTCCCGGCGGGGCCGAAACATTTCGAAGTGTTTCGTTACACACACACACATACATACAACAGGCCTAGGACAAAATGGTAACTAACTAAAATACAAAGACAGACAGACATACACACACATACATACATTTTTGGAAAAACAGACACAGATGTAAACAGATATTTACTGGCGTCATCAAGTCACTGAGCCGATAAAGTTTTATAAAACCTGTAAATTTATTTTTGAGTGGATGCACTATCAGTCGTTGTCGCTTCTTGAGAAAAAATGGGAACGTTTGAATATTTGGCCTCATCGTTCCTTGTCCATCCCTATGTTAAACAATATAAATTCCTCTATACACGTTTTAAGTGAGTTTGGTATATGAAGAAACATTATTTTAGGTAAATTTTAGTTGCAGTTTGTATACTGAAAAATTGGTTAAAAACAAACAGCAAAACCAGTCCTGCTTAATAAAACGTTTTGTACAATAGTCGAAACGTCGTAGCAATTTAAGTTTTTCTGTTTCTATAAGTGTCTTCTTCCACCATACAAATTCCAGCAAGACGAGTTTTTAGAGAAAACTAAAAACTAAAATTTTACACTCAAGACTTTGCATTTCTCGGGTTCTGACTGAATGTTGAGGTGACTGTTGGGAGTGTCCCTCTCTTGTAATGAACATGTACTAGTAAGTCAGTCTGTTGTAGAGACTAAAGTATCATTAACATGTGTTGTACATGTTACATCAGTCTTATGACCATACATGTTACATCAGTCTTATGACCCCACATGTTACATCAGCCTTATGACCCCACATGTTACATCAGCCTTATGACCCCACATGTTACATCAGCCTTATGACCCCACATGTTACATCAGCCTTATGACCCCACGTACGGTTAATTGACTTTAAATGTATTAAATGTATTATTGTCAGCTGAAAATTCCTCCATATCACCATGTAATCTGCACACTGATAAAATTTTCAGTAAGTTTTATATTTAAATCATTAGGATTGCAACTTTTCTGCGTTAGCCTTTACAGAATTGTATTGTGTTAGTACTTATAAAAGTTCCATTATCTAGACACAGTCTGAGGTGTATTGTGTTAGTACTTATAAAAGTTCCATTATCTAGACACAGTCTGAGGTGTATTGTGTTAGTACTTATAAAAGTTCCATTATCTAGACGCAGTCTGAGGTGTATTATGTTAGTACTTATAAAAGTTCCATTATCTAGATACAGTCTGAGGTGTATTGTGTTAGTACTTATAAGTTTCATTATCTAGACAGTCTGAGGTGTAACTATATAACAATATCTCTGTCTTAATATCTCCCTCGCTGTTAGCACTATTTACTCTGTTAAGAATTTGCTTATTATTATTATTATTATTATTATTATTATTATTATTATTATTATTATTATTATTATTATTATTATTATTATTATTATTATTATTAGTATTATTAATAGTTAACTATATATAAATATAGGATACACAAAAACTAAGAATAAATAATTTTAAGCTTTTGTATCGGCTTAGATCATACATAATTAACACTTTGTATAAAGTTTGAAAGCAAACTAGTTATTTGGAGAACATATTGACCTGACATATGGGGATCTAAGAGTAATTTTTTTTGATCAAGCGGACTGTTGATATTGGAAACGAGGAAAATATTTTGTCTTAATCCTGGTGTCTGTAATGATTTAATAATTTCTTCTGAAAACATTTTAATAGAATTTTTTGTGAAGATATGTTCAATAAATATCTACTGGGTTATGAAACATAATGCATTATTTCATTATTGCCAAGTAATAAATTATATTCTGAATTGTCATATCTATTCATATCTATTCTTCGTCATTTATTTGAAATCTTATTATGCACAAACTTATAACTTTCAGCATTAGTGAGCACAGTGACCCATTATTGCCACCATTGTTTTCTGAAGCAGTGTGTGTACCTAACACAAATAAATGTTTTCCCTCCTCCCTTCCCAGCACTGGGACACCTTCCCAGCACTGGGACACCTTCCCAGCACTGAGACACCTTCCCAGCACTGGGACACCTTCCCAGCACTGGGACACCTTCCCAGCACTGGGACACCTTCCCAGCACTGGGACACCTTCCCAGCACTGAGACACCTTCCCAGCACTGGGACACCTTCCCAGCACTGGGACACCTTCCCAGCACTGGGACACCTTCCCAGCACTGAGACACCTTCCCAGCACTGGGACACCTTCCCAGCACTGGGACACCTTCCCAGCACTGAGACACCTTCCCAGCACTGAGACACCTTCCCAGCACTGGGACACCTTCCCAGCACTGGGACACCTTCCCAGCACTGGGACACCTTCCCAGCACTGAGACACCTTCCCAGCACAGGGACACCTTCCCAGCACTGAGACACCTTCCCAGCACTGGGACACCTTCCCAGCACTGGGACCCCTTCCCAGCACTGGGACACCTTCCCAGCACTGGGACACCTTCCCAGCACTGGGACACCTTCCCAGCACTGAGACACCTTCCCAGCACTGGGACACCTTCCCAGCACTGGGACACCTTCCCAGCACTGGGACACCTTCCCAGCACTGAGACACCTTCCCAGCACTGGGACACCTTCTCAGCACTGGGACACCTTCCCAGCACTGAGACACCTTCCCAGCACTGAGACACCTTCCCAGCACTGGGACACCTTCCCAGCACTGGGACACCTTCCCAGCACTGGGACACCTTCCCAGCACTGAGACACCTTCCCAGCACAGGGACACCTTCCCAGCACTGAGACACCTTCCCAGCACTGGGACACCTTCCCAGCACTGGGACACCTTCCCAGCACTGGGACACCTTCCCAGCACTGGGACACCTTCCCAGCACTGGGACACCTTCCCAGCACTGAGACACCTTCCCAGCACTGAGACATCTTCCCAGCACTGGGACACCTTCCCAGCACTGGGACACCTTCCCAGCACTGGGACACCTTCCCAGCACTGAGACACCTTCCCAGCACAGGGACACCTTCCCAGCACTGAGACACCTTCCCAGCACTGGGACACCTTCCCAGCACTGGGACACCTTCCCAGCACTGGGACACCTTCCCAGCACTGGGACACCTTCCCAGCACTGGGACACCTTCCCAGCACTGGGACACCTTCCCAGCACTGGGACACCTTCCCAGCACTGAGACACCTTCCCAGCACAGGGACACCTTCCCAGCACTGAGACACCTTCCCAGCACTGGGACACCTTCCCAGCACTGGGACACTTTCCCAGCACTGGGACACCTTCCCAGCACTGGGACACCTTCCCAGCACTGGGACACCTTCCCAGCACTGAGACACCTTCCCAGCACTGAGACACCTTCCCAGCACTGGGACACCTTCCCAGCACTGGGACACCTTCCCAGCACTGGGACACCTTCCCAGCACTGGGACACCATCCCAGCACTGAGACACCTTCCCAGCACAGGGACACCTTCCCAGCACTGAGACACCTTCCCAGCACTGGGACACCTTCCCAGCACTGGGACACCTTCCCAGCACTGGGACACCTTAACTCCATTGTGCTAAGAACAATCAATTTACCAGTACAAACAGGTTTCCTCTTTCATCAAAATTCTTGTTATGGCCTGTGACTTGCAATCAATTTTAATGTTCACCGGATAGCCATTAATGTAATTTCTTTACTTACCATGTGATTGAGGTAGTGGAAACATGACAAAAACAAATTGCTAGATTATTTGAAAACTGCTAATGATGGCAACAAACTGCTAATGATGGCAACAAACTTATATTGATTATATTAATTTTGAATGTTTTAAGGGTGGAATAACAGAACAGATCTAGTGCATTGTACATCATACAACGATACTCAACCTTGTAGTCTTTCTGCCAGAGACGTTTTGTCTATTAAAATGAGGTACTGTAAATCACTATGATTTTCATTATGCCTTATACAGGAATGGTCGGAAATAAAATGATGATTTTAGATTTTGCCACCGAAGTGGCTAGTTTATTGTGCACCCCATATCCATCCTGTGGACGGTAGCGCAAGAACATATGGATACACAAAAGGCCTAGGCACTAGGCCCCAAAAGGGTTAACACGTGTACATATGGATTTATATCTACAGTTCACTTATCTGTTACAAGCAAATTTAGGAAATTTGCTTAATATATCTGGTATCTTATTTTCATTAATAAGATATCTTGACAAGTCACATAGGTTATTATACTGTCTATCTCTGTATTCCTCAATAAGTGGACAATTAAGCACATAGTGTTCAAGACAGTGACCATATGACTGATCACATAATTTGCATTTAGTTTGAATGATGTCCATATTATATTCCCAGCTAAATTGTATTTTTCAAAATAACTGATAATTTCGCAACCAAATATGACTTATATGTATCAGTAATCTGCTTCTAAGCAGGAATAGGTTGTACATGAATGACAGAATACCGACAAGATGAAAATTAGTCACATGTGCAACATCTGGGCTTCTTTATTATAGACGTTTCGCCCTTCAGTTCAAGGCCATAATTGGAAGACAGTAGAACTATATACAAAACATGAGGTAATCAGTCCCTCAGCCTTGGGGTTGGTGTGAAGAGCACCTTAGTCGTGGGGAATCTGGAGCACAAGGAAGAAGGCTGGCGCCTATATACTGGCGCCAGGTTATAAGGGTCGGGTAGGTATACCATTCATGTACAACCTGTCAGACACTGCAACATCATGGAATCTTGGTTTAGAGGACATCTCCACAACCTTCTTCACTACTACTAACCCGTCCCTCGGGTATGATCTACATCCACTAGAGAATCCCGTCTACCAGTGATAATGTCTTCGTCTGCTACCCGTCTCTTACCACCTGACGTCAGTATACAAGCGCCAGCCTTCTTGCCTGTGCTCCAGATTCTTCACTACCACAGTGGTCTTCACACCAGCTCCAAGGCTGACGGACTGATTATCTCATCTTTCGTATATAGTTCTACAGTCTTCCAATTATGTCCTTGAACTTGTATTGATGAAGCGACTGGATGGCGAAAAGTCTACAATAAAGATACACAGATGTCGCACATGTGTCTAATTTTCAGAAATAGGTTAATCTTAGACACATAAAATTAGCTTAATACTACTTATCAAGTTCGGTACATTTTGATGTATAGTCTTCAAGGTTTTGTAAAATAAGTTTTAATAGTCTTTAGGGAATACAATAGAAAGTGCACTTTTTTTCATTCTTCAAATGGTTTCCTACAATAACATGAACTTGGATTAAAGGAAGCGAGTACATATATTTTTAATGATACATTTCGTTCTTGAAACCTTAGTAATTCCGGATGATACACGAGAACGAGAGTGCATAGTATATATAGAGTATAAAACAGTTCACTTGTAAAGGCATCAGAACATGTAGTTGTCTTGTCTCTTGGCAGTCAAGAAGAAACATGTACCAGCATCATGTGTCCAACACCAGTTAAGATGTGCTGCTTGCCAGTCTTTTGCTCCGTGTTCCACCGTGCTCCTCCGTGTTCCACCGTGCTCCTCCGTGTTCCACCATGCTCCTCCGTGTTCCACCGTGCTCCTCCGTGTTCCACCGTGCTCCTCCGTGTTATACAGTGCTCCTCCGTGTTCCACCGTGCTCCCCCGTGTTCCACAGTGCTCTACTGGGTTCCACCGTGCTCCTCCGTGTTCCACCGTGCTCCTCCGTGTTCCACCGTGCTCCTCCGTGTTCCACCGTGCTCCTCCGTGTTCCACCATGCTCCTCCGTGTTCCACCATGCTCTACTGTGTTCCACCGTGCTCCTCCGTGTTCCACCGTGTTCCTCCGTGTTCCACCATGCTCATCCGTGTTCCACCGTGCTCTACTGTGTTCCACCGGGCTCTTCCGTGTTCCACCGGGCTCCTCCGTGTTCCACCGAGCTCCTCCGTGTTCCACCGAGCTCCTCCGTGTTCCACCGTGCTCCTCCGTGTTCCACCGTGCTCCTCCGTGTTCCACCTTGCTCCTCCGTGTTCCACCGTGCTCCTCCGTGTTCCACCGTGCTCCTCCGTGTTCCACCGTGCTCCTCCGTGTTCCACCGTGCTCCTCCGTGTTCCACCATGCTCCTCCGTGTTCCACCGTGCTCTACTGTGTTCCACCGTGCTCCTCCGTGTTCCACCATGCTCCTCCGTGTTCCACCGTGCTCCTCCGTGTTCCACCATGCTCCTCCGTGTTCCACCGTGCTCCTCCGTGTTCCACCGTGCTCTACTGTGTTCCATTGTGCTCCTCCGTGTTCCACCGTGCTCCGTCTTGTTCCACCGTGCTCCGCCGTGTTCCACCGTGCTCCTCCGTGTTCACCGTGCTCTGCCTTGTTCCACCGTGTTCCTCCGTGTTCCACCATGCTCCTCCGTGTTCCACCGTTCTCTACTGTGTTCCACCGTGCTCCTCCGTGTTCCACCGTGCTCCTCCGTGTTCCACCGAGCTCCTCCGTGTTCCACCGTGCTCCTCCGTGTTCCACCGTGCTCCTCCGTGTTCCACCGTGCTCCTCCGTGTTCCACCATGTTCCTCCGTGTTCCACCGTGCTCTACTGTGTTCCACCGTGCTCCTCCGTGTTCCACCGTGCTCCTCCGTGTTCCACCGAGCTCCTCCGTGTTCCACCGTGCTCCTCCGTGTTCCACCGTGCTCCTCCGTGTTCCACCGTGCTCCGTCTTGTTCCACCATGCTCCTCCGTGTTCCACCGTGCTCCTCCGTGTTCCACCGTGCTCCTTCGTGTTTCACCGTGCTCTACTGTGTTCCATTGTGCTCCTCCGTGTTCCACCATGCTCCGTCTTGTTCCACCGTGCTCCGCCGTGTTCCACCGTGCTCCTCCGTGTTCACCGTGCTCTGCCTTGTTCCACCGTACTCTGCCGTGTTCCACCGTGCTCCGCCGTGTTCCACCGTGCTCCACCTTGTTTCCCTGTGCTCCGCCGTGTTCCGCCGTGCTCTGTATTTTCGTAGATTATCACGGATTCTTTTGCGTCTTTTGCGTGTACTTATAAGGTACATCCCCCCAACGCTTGGAACTAATCTAACAAAAAATAGTACACACTGAGCCAAAAGAGGATAAAAGGTGTACAATAATATAGCAGAGCCGTACTCCCAGAGGGGAATTATAGGCCTAGGGTGCAGTGTGCAAAAAAAAAAAAAAAAATAATTAAATAACTTAGACCAAATTTGTCAGAGGAAAGAAAGTCTCCCTGATAAGAGAATGTAATACATAGTGGTACAATGTATATCACAGTGGTACCCTAGTGTATAAATAAGATACCATAATAAATGCTATGGTGAAAATTAAGACGGAAGTGTTAGGCCTAAATAGATAAATAACTGGTGTTGTAAACAGTTGCCAGCAGTCGCCAGGATTCTACCACGTAGGTCAGCTTGTATTAATCTACCTAAACCTGCTAGTGTACCTGACGTATAGTCTAGTGATACCATTGAGTAAAAAACATTCCTATTGAGGGAGAGAATACGGAGAAGGAGGTGAAAGTATTCAGATATTTTGGAGTGCACGCGTCAGTAGATGGGTAGATGAATGATGAGGTGAATTATAGAACTGACAAACGGAAAAAGATGAGTAGTGCACCGAGGAGTTTGTGGAGACAAAGAACTTAATCAATGGAAGCAAAGAGGGAAATGTATGAGATTATAGTTATATCAACGCTCTTATATGGGTGTGAAGCATGGGTGGTGAATGTTGCAACAAGGAGAAGGCTGGAGGCAGTGGAGATGTCATGTTTGAGGGCAATGTGTGGTGTGAATATAATGCAAAGAATTCGTAGTTTGGAGATTAGGAGGAGGTGCGGGATTACCAGAGGGCTCAAGAGGGGTTGTTGAGGTGGTTCGGACATGTAGAGAGGATGGAACGAAATAGAATGACTTCGAGAGTGTATAAATCTGTAGTGGAGAGAAGGCGGGGTAGGGGTCGGTCTACGAAAGGTTGGAAGGAGGGGGTAAAGGAGGTTTTGTGTGCGAGGGGCTTGGACTTCCAGCAAGTGTGCGTGAACGTGTTAGAAACGAACCAATGAATGAGAACAAATGGTTTTTAGGACATGACGTGCTGTTGGAGTGTAAGCAAGGTAACATTTATGAAGGGATTCAGGGAAACCGACAGGCCGGACTTGAGTCCTGGAGATGGGAAGTACAGTGCCGGCACTCTGAAGGAGGGGTGTTAATGTTTCAGTTTTATAACTGTAGTGTAAGCACACCTCTGGCAAGACAGTGATGGAGTGAATGATGATTTATTTTTTTTGGGCCACCTTGTCTTGGTTTGAAACGGCCGATGTGTTAACAATAATAATAAAATATATTATCTAAAGTGCTGATAGCATAATATGCATTTTTTAGTGCAGAATAGCTATAAGCATAATGCAAACGTATAATAAACTATACTACTAGAGTTGTGTAGGAGCCAGTCTCCTTAATAATCCAATTTGTTTTTATTATAAATATTTTCACCTAGACTCCTTTTTGTTATTAAAGATATCAACTATTATTTGGTTGGTTTATATTCATCCAGTTATAATCCAGAAGTGATAATGAGATGCCACATAATATGTGGGATAGTTAGAGCAGAATTACAGGTAACAGACTGTTACAAAGCCAGTAACTTTCTAGATGCATCTTGTAACACTATGTGGTGCTCTAAATGTTGTTGCCTTCTTAATGTGGTCTTCTTCATGTGGTGGTCACGATGCTGTTGCCTTCTTCATGTGGTCTTCTTCATGTGGTGGTCTCCATGTTGTTGCCTTCTTCATGTGGTCTTCTTCATGTGGTGGTCGCGATGCTGTTGCCTTCTTCATGTGGTCTTCTTCATGTGGTGGTCTCCATGTTGTTGCCTTCTTCATGTGGTCGTCTTCATGTGGTGGTCTCCATATTGTTGCCTTCTTCATGTGGTTTTCTTCATGTGGTGGACCTGTTCATGTATTTACCTTCATGTGGTTGTAATCTTCATATTGTGGTCCTCTTCATGTGGTGGTTCTCTTCATGTGGTGGTTCTCTTCATGTGGTAGCCCTCTTCATGGTGTGGTCCTCTTCATGGTGTGGTCCTCTTCATGTGGTGGTTCTCTTCATGTGGTGGTTCTCTTCATGTGGTAGCCCTCTTCATGGTGTGGTCCTCTTCATGGTGTGTTCTCGTTCATGGTGTGATCCACTTCAATGTGTGGTCTTTTTCATGTGGTTTTCTTCATATGGTTGGCTTCTACATGGTGCTGACTTCTTCATGTGATGATAGTCTTATGTGTTTGTCTTCCCCATGTATTTGTCTTCCTCATGTGGTTGTCTTCATTATGTGTTTGTCTTCCTCATGTGGTTATCTTCATTATGTGTTTGTCTTTCTAATGTGTTTGTCTTCATCATGTGTTTGTTTTGCTCATGGGTTTGTCTTCATCATGTGTTTGTCTTCCTCATGTGGTTGACTTCATCATGTGTTTGTCTTCCTAATGTGTTTGTCTTCATCATGTGTTTGTCTTGCTCATGTGTTTGTCTTGCTCATGTGTTTGTCTTCCTACTGTGTTTGTCTTCCTCATGTGTTTGTCTTTCTAATGTGATTGTCTTCCTAATGTGTTTGTCTTCTTAATGTGTTTGTCATCATGTGTTTGTCTTCAACATGTGTTTGTCATCAAGTGTTTGTCTTCATGTGGTTGTCTTCATCTTGTGTTTGTTTTCATCATGTGTTTGTCTTCATTATGTGTTTGTCTTCCTCATGTGTTTGTCTTCCTCATGTGGTTGTCTTCCTCATGTGGTTGTCTTCATTATGTGTTTATCTTCCTCATGTGTTTGTCTTCATTATGTGGTTGTCTTCATCATGTGTTTGTCTTCCTAATGTGTTTGTCTTCCTAATGTGTTTGTCTTCTTCATGTGTTTGTCATCATGTGCTTGTCTTCCTCATGTGTTTGTCGTCATCATGTGTTTGTCATCATGTGTTTGTCATCATGTGTTTGTCTCCCTTATGTGGTTGTTTCCTCACGTGGTTGTCTTCATCATTTGTTTGTCATCATGTGGTTGTCTTCCTCATGTGGTTGTCTTCATCATGTGTTTGTCTTCATCATGTGCTTTTTTTCATCATGTGTTTGCCTTTATCATGTGTTTGTCTTCCTCATGTGTTTGGCTTCATCATGTGTTTATCTTTCTAATGTGTTTGTCTTCATCATGTGTTTGTCTTGCTCATGTGTTTGTCTTCATCATGTGTTTGTCTTCCTCGTGTGTTTTGTCTTCATCATGTGTTTGTTTTCATCATGTGTTTGTCTTAATCATGTGTTTGCCTTCATCATGTGTTTGTCTTCATCATGTGTTTGGCTTCATCATGTGTTTGTCTTCCTAATGTGTTTGTCGTCTTCATGTGTTTGTCTTCCTCATGTGGTTGTCTTCATCATGTTTTTGTCATCATGTGGTCTTCCTCATGTGGTTGTCTTCTTCATGTGGTTGTCTTCATCATATGTTGGTCTTCATCATATGTTTGTTTTCATCATGTGTTTGTCTTCTCATGTGTTTGTCTTCCTCATGTGTTTGCCTTCCTCATGTAGTTGTCTTCCTCATGTGGTTGTCTTCATCATGTGTTTGTCTTCCTCATGTGTTTGTCATCATGTGGTTGTCTTCCTCATGTGTTTGCCATCATGTGGTTGTCTTCCTCATGTGGTTGTCTTCCTCATGTGTTTGGCTTCATCATGTGTTTGTCTTCATCATGTGCTTGTTTTCATCATGTGTTTGCCTTCATCATGTGTTTGTCTTCCTCATGTGTTTGTCTTCATCATGTGTTTGTCTTCCTCGTGTGTTTTGTCTTCATCATGTGTTTGTTTTCATCATGTGTTTGTCTTAATCATGTGTTTGCCTTCATCATGTGTTTGCCTTCATCATGTGTTTGTCTTCATCATGTGTTTGGCTTCATCATGTGTTTGTCTTCCTAATGTGTTTGTCGTCTTCATATGTTTGTCTTCCTCATGTGCTTGTCTTCATCATGTTTTTGTCATCATGTGGTCTTCCTCATGTGGGTGTCTTCCTCATGTGGTTGTCTTCATCATGTGTTTGTCTTCATCATATGTTTGTTTTCATCATGTGTTTGTCTTCATCATGTGTTTGTGTTCCTCATGTGTTTGCCTTCCTCATGTAGTTGTCTTCCTCATGTGGTTGTCTTCATCATGTTTTTGGCTTCATCATGTGTTTGTTTTCATCATGTGTTTGTCTTAATCATGTGTTTGCCTTCATCATGTGTTTGCCTTCATCATGTGTTTGTCTTCATCATGTGTTTGGCTTCATCATGTGTTTGTCTTCATCATGTGTTTGTCTTCATCATGTATTTGTCTTCATCATGTGTTTGTCTTCATCATGTGTTTGTCTTCATCATGTGTTTGTCTTCATCATGTGGTTGTCTTCCTCATGTGGTTGTCTTCATCATGTGTTTGTCTGCATCATGTGTTTGTCTTCATCATGTGGTTGTCTTCCTCATGTGTTTGGCTTCATCATGTGTTTGTCTTCCTCATGTGATTTTCTTCATGTGTTGGTTGTCTTCATGCTATTATCTTGTTCTCTTTTTTTAAATAGAAATATTTGCTTATATTTTCACCAGTGAATCAGAATTTAATATTGGTATTGTTGATGGCCTTGTGAACCTCACTGGCAAATGTTATTATTATTATATTTATGAAGAGTGAAGTGTGGCGCTCCTCTTCCTAATGTACTTTACACATGAATGTGCCTTCTGATACATTAATATTTTATTTTGAAAAAATTGTAATTAGAGGAACGGTGGCAGAAATTTATTCCCAGAATTCTTAGTGAGAGAAAAATACTCTTAAGAATGTTTTCTTGATAGCTGTGTGTTTATAATGTTCACTGATGGAATGAAACAGCTGACAGCGGTCAATAGCCCTTCCTTCCCATTCCTCACCTCCCTTTATCCCTCCTTTCCCTTATCATTCTCTCTTCCTCTCTCTTTCTCTGTCTCTATCCATTCTCTCTCTTTCCACCCATCCCTAGTCTTCTCCCTCTTTTGTATACATCCTGTCTCCCTCTCCTCCTTTACCCCTTCCCTATCCTTCCCTTTCCCCCTCCCTATCCTTCCCTTTCCCCCTCCTCATTAATGTTCATCCTCTTCCCCTCCCTTCTCACTCTCCTGCTTCTCTCCTTCCTTACAAAATTATTTTCCAGGTTCACACACAAGATCTTCCCTTTTGTGTTTTTTGACTACATGACTTATCACCTCACATGAGTTATCACCCTCACATGACTTATCACCCTCACATGAGTTATCACCCTCACATGACTTATCACCCTCACATGACACTCTTCAAGTGTTGAAGGCAGCGTCAACAGCCATTCACTTGACTGCTTGAATAGACTGGCTGCTTGACTCAGACCGTTCAATATTTACTGCAGAATTGAGCCCAAAGGATCAACATTGAACCTTAAACAGCCCTATTGTACATTAAACTTTCCACAAAGATATTCACTGGTCTAGGCTCGATACTCCGTCCATTCAGCATTAGACTACACACACTATCTAGCTATTTGCAAATATAATTTTGGAGTGTTGCCTTTTTTTTCATTGGTTTAAAAATGGTGGAATTAAAGTAGAAATGTTGTGTGGCTGAGTCGTCAACAAGATTAATATTATCTTTCATTCTGGTGTGTTGAGCCTCGCTACTCTATACTCTATTGAATTAAATTTATGAATCATTAAACCCATGTGAGTCATTCAGCACAAGAAATGGTGAAGACTCGATCCTCCGTACACACGCTACTGATTTGTTCTCATGGACGGCAAAAATGTAGATGATTACTATATTCATCAACAAGCGTTTGACCCTTAGGGTGTTATACATGGAAGGTAATCAAGTTCGATCCAAGGAATGTGAGAGATAGCTCAATTTCCTTGGATCAAGAGCCAATCGCTGCCCTTAAGATATCCTTCTTCAACCAAAAGAAAATCGAGACAGTATCTGAACTCTTAATACTGTTATTGTTTTATTATATTAACACATCAGCCGTCTCCCACCAAGGCAGGGTGACCACCAAGACAGGGTGGCCACCAAGGCAGGGTGACCACCAAGGCAGGGTGACCACCAAGGCAGGGTGACCACCAAGGCAGGGTAGCCACCAAGGCAGGGTGGATACCAAGGCAGGGTGACCACAAAGGCAGGGTGGCCACCAAGGCAGGGTGACCACCAAGGCAGGGTGGCCACCAAGGCAGGGTGGACACCAAGGCAGGGTGACCACCAAGGCAGGGTGGCCACCAAGACAGGGTGACCACCAATGCAGGGTGACCACCAAGGCAGGGTGACCACCAAGGCAGGGTGACCACCAAGGAGGGGTGGCCACCAAGGCAGGGTGGCCAACAAGGCAGGGTGGCCAACAAAACAGGGTGACCACCAATGCAGGGTGACCACCAAGGCAGGGTGGCCACCAAGGCAGGGTGGCCACCAAGGCAGGGTGACCACCAAGGCAGGGTGGCCACCAAGGCAGGGTGGCCACCAAGGCAGGGTGGCCACCAAGGCAGGGTGACCACCAAGTCAGGATGACCACCAAGGCAGGGTGGCCACCAAGGCAGGGTGACCACCAAGACAGGGTGGCCACCAAGGCGGGATGGCCACCAAGACAGGGTGGCCACCAAAAGGGGGTAGCCACCAAGGCGTTGTGTCCACCAAGGCAGGGTGGCCACCAAAGCAAGGTGATCCCCAAGGCAGTTTGGCCACCAAGTCAGGGTGACCACTAAGTCAGGG
The DNA here is from genome assembly GCA_009830355.1 of Cherax destructor. NCBI lineage: Eukaryota > Metazoa > Arthropoda > Malacostraca > Decapoda > Parastacidae > Cherax > Cherax destructor. Next base: position 74,852 of record WNWK01007155.1, on the reverse strand, counting down.
TGACCACCAAGGCAGGGTGGCCACCAAGGCAGGGTGGCCACCAAGGCAGGGTGGCCACCAAGGCAGGGTGGCCACCAAGGCAGGGTGGCCACCAAGGCAGGGTGGCCACCAAGGCAGGGTAGCCCACAAAGGCAGGGTTCCCACCAAGGCAGGGTGGCCACCAAGGCAGGGTGGCCCACTAGCCCACTAAGGCAGGGTGGCCACCAAGGCAGGGTGGCCACCAAGGCAGGGTGGCCACATAGGCAGGGTGGCCACCAAGGCAGGGTGGCCACCAAGGCAGGGTGGCCACCAAGGCAGGGTGGCCACCAAGACAGGGTGGCCACCAAGGCAGGGTGGCCACCAAGGCAGGGTGGCCACTAAGGCAGTGTGGCCACCAAAGCAGGGTGGCCACCAAGGAAGGGTGGCCAACAAGGCAGGGTGGCCACCAAGGCAGGGTGGCTACCAATGCAGGGTGGCCACCAAGGCAGGGTGGCCACCAAGGCAGGGTGGCCACCAAGGCAGGGTGGCCCACCAAGGCAGGGTGGCTACCAAGGCAGGGTGGCCATTAAGGCAGGGTGGCCACCAAGGCAGGGTGGCCCACCAAGGCAGGGTGGCCACCAAGGCAGGGTGGCCCACCAAGGCAGGGTGCCCACCAAGGCAGGGTTGCCACCAAGGCAGGGTGGCCCACCAAGGCAGGGTGGCCACCAAGGCAGGGTGGCCACATAGGCAGGGTGGCCCACCAAGGCAGGGTGGCCACCAAGGCAGGGTGGCCACCAAGGCAGGGTGGCCACCAAGGCAGGGTGGCCCACCAAGGCAGGGTGGCCCACCAAGGCAGGGTGGCCACAAAGACAGGGTGGCCCACCAAGGCAGGGTGGCTACCAAGGCAGGGTGGCCACCAAGGCAGGGTGGCCACCAAGGCAGGGTGGCCACAAGGCAGGGTGGCCCACCAAGGCAGGGTGGCCACCAAGGCAGAGTGGCCACCAAGGTAGGTGGCCACCAAGGCAGGGTGGCCACCAAGGCAGGGTGGCCACCATGGCAGGGTGGCCACCAAGGCAGGGTGGCCACCAAGGCAGGGTGGCCACCAAGGCAGGGTGGCCACCAAGGCAGGGTGGCCCACCAAGGCAGGGTGGCCCATTAAGGCAGGGTGGCCCACCAAGGCAGGGTGGCCACAAAGACAGGGTGGCCCATCAAGGCAGGGTGGCCTGACAAAGAAAAACTTTCATCATCATTCACTCCATCACTGTCTTGCCAGAGGCGTGCTTACACTACAGCTACAAAACTGCGACATTAACACCCCTCCTTCAGAGTGCAGACACTGTACTTCACATCTCCAGGAATCAAGTCCGGCCTGCCGGTTTCCTTGAATCCCTTCATAAATGTTACCTTGCTTACACTCCAACAGCACGTCAAGTCCTAAAAACCATTTGTCTCCATTCGCTCCTATCTTACACGCTCACGCACGCTTGCTGGAAGTCCAAGCCCCTCCTCGCGCACAAAACCTCCTTTACCCCCTCCCTCCAACCTTTTCTTGGCCGACTCCTACCCCGCCTTCCCTCCACTACAGATTTATACACTCTCGAAGTCATTCTATTTTGTTCCATCCTCTCTATATGTCGAAACCACCTCAACAACCCGTCCTCAACTCTCTGGATAATAGTTTTGGTAATCCCACACCTCCTCCTAATCTCCAAACTACGGATTCTCTGCATTATATTCACACCACACATTGCCCTCGGACATGACATCTCCACTGCCTCCAGCCTTCTCCTTGTTGCAACATCCACAACCCATGTCTCACACCCATACAAGAGTGTTGGTATAACTATAATCTCATACATCCCCCTCTTTGCTTTCATGGATAAAGTTCTTTGTCTCCACAAGCTCCTCAGTGCACCACTCACCTTTTTTCCCTCGTTAATTCTATGATTCACCTCATCCTTCATAGACCCATTTGATGATACATCCACTCCCAAATATCTGAACACATTCACCTCCTCCATACTCTCTCCCTCCAATATGATATCCAATCTTCCGTTATTTTTTTTTTTTGTTATCCTCATCACCTTACTCTTTCCTATATTCACTTTTAATTTCCTTCTTTTACATACCCTACCAAACTCATCCACCAACCTCTGCAACTTCTCTTCAGAATCCCCCAAAAGCACAGTGTCATCAGCAAAGAGCAACTGTGACAACTCCCACTTTGTGTTAGATTCTTTATCTTTTAACCCCACACCTCTTGCCAAGACCCTCGCATTCACTTCTCTTACAACTCCATCTATAAATATATTGAACAACCACGGTGACATCACACATCCCTGTCTAAGGTCTACTTTTACCGGGAAATAATTTCCCTCTCTCCTACATACTCTAACCTGAGCCTCACTATCCTCGTAAAAACTTTTCACTGCTTTCAATAACCTATCTCCTATTCCATACATTTGCAACATTTGCCACATTGCCCCCCTATCCACCCTATCATATGTCTTTTCCAAATCCATAAATGCCACAAACACCTCTTTACCCTTATCTAAATATTGTTCACCTATATGTTTCACTGCAAACACTTGGTCTACACACCCCCTACCCTTCCTAAAGCCTATGCTCGCAGGACACTATGTCTAGCCCTTATACAATGTCATATGGACTACGCTTGCTCTTCATGGTACTCTGCCTTGACAAAAAAACTGAAAGATAAACTGCAAATCACCCAGAACAAAATGGTAAGATTCATCCTGGACCTGGGCCCAAGAGAGCATGTAGGCCAGGATGAATTACAACAATTGGATATGCTGAATATTGAAGACAGAGTAAAACAACTTAAGTTGAATCAAGTTTATAAAATTGCTCACAAACAGTGTCCAGAATATCTTGCTTCTAATTTTGTCAAGGCTGGGAACCAAAGCAGTCATAGTACTAGGGGAAGAGAGAACAACTTTGTAGTACCCACAGTCAGTGGCCAGGCTTCAAACACCTTTTATTGTACAGCAATAAAGGAATGGAACAGACTGTCTGCACATGTCAAAGGCAGTCATAGCATGAGCCAGTTCAAGAAGAGAGACAAAAGGTACCTAATGAATGTAGCGACAGAAAGGGAGGAGAATGATTTATTATTTTTTTTAGCTAACACACATGTAAATGTAAATAACTCTTTTTACCTTATTCCTAGTATACATATATCCTTTATAATATAATAACATATATCTCATACAGTGTATAATATTAAGGTACTAAAAGGATCCCAATGGAAATAAGTCACTCTGACGTTTTTGGTTATCCTGGGTTCTCTACACATATGCTGCTATGTATGATAATCTATGTAAATGCATTTGTGTATACCTGAATAAACTTACTTACTTACTTCCTTGTTCATCTGCTATCCTGCTTTCTGTCTTACTCCTAATTCTTTCAATAATAACTCTACCATACACTTTACCAGGTACACTCAACAGACTTATTCCCCTATAATTTTGTACACTCTCTTTTGTCCCCTTTGCCTTTATACAAAGGAACTATGCATGGTCTCTGCCAATCCCTAGGTACCTTAACCTCTTCCATACATTTATTAAATAAAAACACTAACCACTCTAAAACTATATCCCCACCTGCCTTTAACATTTCTATCTTTATCCCATCAATCCCAGCTGCTTTACCCCCTTTCATTCTACCCACTGCCTCACGAACTTCCCCCACACTCACAACTGGCTCTTCCTCACTCCTATAAGATGTTATTCCTCCTTGCCCTATACACGAAATCACAGCTTCCCTGTCTTCATCAACATTTAACAATTCCTCAAAATATTCCCTCCATCTTCCCGATACCTCTAACTCTCCATTTAATAACTCTCCTCTCCTATTTTTAACTGACAAATCCATTCTTTCCCTAGGCTTTCTCAACTTATTAATCTCACTCCAAAACTTTTTCTTATTTTCAACAAAATTTGTTGATATCTCACCCACCCTCTCATTTGCTCTCTTTTTACATTGCTTCACCACTTTCTTAACCTCTCTTTTTCTCTCCATATACTCCTCCCTCTTTACATCACTTCTACTTTGTAAAAAACCTCTCATATGCTAACTTTTTCTCTCTTACTACTCTCTTTACATCATCATTCCACCAATCGCTCTTCTTCCCTCCCGCACCCACTTTCCTATAACCACAAATTACTGCTGAACACTCTAACACTATATTCTTAAACTTACCCCATATCTCTTCTACCCCATTGCCTATACTCACACTAGCCCATCTGTCCTCCAACAGTTGTTTATATCTTACCCTAACTGCCTCCTCCTTTAGTTTATAAATCTTCACTTCTCTCTTACTTGTTGTTTCCATTCTCCTTGTATCCCATCTACCTTTTACTCTCACTGTAGCTACAACTTAAAAGTGATCTGATATATCTGTGACCCCTCTATAAACATATACATCATGAAGTCTACCCAACAGTCTTTTATCTATCAATATGTAGTCCAACAAACTACTGTCATTTCTCCCTACATCATATCTTATATACTTATTTATCCTCTTTTTCTTAAAATATGTGTTACCTATAAATATAAACTCTATATAAATCATATTCTATCAACCTTCGTGTATTGGATAGGCTGTAAACCTCACTACGCCACTCAGACTGACAGTGAGGGTCGTACCTGAAGGTGGCGTATGGGCAGATCTCGTAGGGGTCGTCCTGGGTCTTGATGGAAGCCAGGGAACCATGAGGCTTCTTGGTGGGTGTTGGGGAGTAGAGGTGAGTGCGTGTTAGCTCAGAGTTGCGAGCATTGTCCTCTTCTCCTCCTCCCTTGTTGTCCAGGCTCTCACCGGGTCTGCTGGCCACAGGGAAGGGGCGTGGAAGAATAATAATGAGAACGTAAGACAGGAGGAACACTTGGCAGGTTCTTGTCAAAGCCAAACAATCTTAAAAAATATTCGCCCAATCCATTATCAGTGTTACTCAAGGAATAAACTTTGATAACTCTATTAACTCGAGTGCAACAATACACATACGTCATCATAAGGAAACTATGAGGACGTTTCGGTCAGACTTGAACCATTAATTGTGTGAATAGTCAATAGCCCAATTCGGACCGTCATAAATTTCAGTCTGTGTGAGGTTATGTGTGTTTGGAGTGTGTAACAGTTAACTTGTTTACCAGAATAATGTGATAAATAGGTTTGGTGAGGGAGAACAAGTGTGGTGACATAAGCACAAGTGTGGTGACAAGCACAAGTGTGGTGACACAAGCACAAGTGTGGTGACAAGCACAAGTGTGGTGACACAAGCACAAGTGTGGTGACAAGCACAAGTGTGGTGACACAAGCACAAGTGTGGTGACACAAGCTGTGTGTAAACAAACACTTGTAGGCACACTTCAAGACATTGAAGTAACTCGTAGCGAAAAGTTTCTTCGATAATGACCTGAACTATACATAAATGTCTTTGTCTACATCTTTAGTCAGTGACATCCTTGGTCAGTGACATCCTTGGTCAGTGACATCCTTGGTCAGTGACATCCTTGGTCAGTGACAGCTTTGGTTAGTGACAGCTTTGGTCAGTGACATCTTTGGTTAGTGACACCTTTGGTTAGTGACATCTTTGGTCAGTGACATCTTTGTTTAGTGACATGTTATTTTTTTTTAAATGGGGGCGAAAAGATAGATATGGTAGGCCTGCTGATGGTGGTGATGGTAGTAATGGTGGTGGTAGTGGAAAAATAAACACAAATGCAGTAGAAAGCGATGTTTTATTGACTACGTTTCGCCCACACATAGGGCTTTATCAGGTCACAAACAGATCTACCCGAGTCAAGAGTACCTGAGTATATACAGGGTGGAGAGTCAGGTGGAGAATGCTGGGTAGGTTGTGTATGGTATGTAGGATGACTTAAGAAGTAGGGAGGGAGTAAATTCTTGGGTAGCTTCGGGTAGCGGTGGTTTTGATAAGGACCTGCCTTGTATGGGCCAGTAGGCCTTCTGCAGTTTTCCTCCATTCTTATGTTTCTTGGCAAGGGGTTCAGCTATTAACATGACTCACGAAATCGTAATGACACGATTGCAAACAAACCATACCACGGGTGGGGTTCGAACCCGCTAGTTTTGAGAGACTCTGATCGCGGGTTCTAACCTCACCCGTGGTATGGTTTGGTTCAGCTATGTAATAGAAGTTATTCTAGTTGAAATTGTTAGATATACAGATAAGCGATGATACCAGGATTCTGCGGTACTGAGTATCTTCCCTGGCGATAAGTCTGGCGTTTCTGTAGTGATTAAATGGTTGTGGAAATTTCGGTGTTGAACACGTTCTCCACCTGACTCACCACCCTATATACTTATGTACTCTTTACCTACGTAGATCTGTTTATGACTTAATAAAGCCCAATGTGCGGGTGAAACGTAGTCAAAAAATTATCGTATTATACTTCATTTGTGGTGGTGGTAGTGATGGTAGTGATAGTGGTGGTGGTGGTAGTGATGGTAGTGATAGTGGTGGTGGTGGTAGTGATGGTAGTGATAGTGGTGGTGGTGGTAGTGATGGTAGTGATAGTGGTGGTGGTGGTAGTGATGGTAGTGATAGTGGTGGTGGTGGTGGTAGTGATGGTAGCGATAGTGGTGGTGGTGGTAGTGATGGTAGTGATAGTGATGGTGGAGGTAGTGATGATAGTGACAATGGTGGTGGTGGTAGTGATGGTAGTGATAGTGGTGGTGGTGGTAGTGATGGTAGTGATAGTGGTGGTGGTGGTAGTGATGGTAGCGATAGTGGTGGTGGTGGTAGTGATGGTAGTGATAGTGGTGGTGGTGGTAGTGATGGTAGCGATAGTGTGGTGGTGGTAGTGATGGTAGTGATAGTGATGGTGGAGGTAGTGATGATAGTGACAATGGTGGTGGTGGTAGTGATGGTAGTGATAGTGGTGGTGGTGGTAGTGATGGTAGTGATAGTGGTGGTGGTGGTGGTGGTGGTGGTGGTGGTGGTGGTGGTGGTTGTGGTGGTGGTGGTGGTGGTGGTGATTGTGGTGGTGGTGGTGGTGGTGGTAGTGATAGTGATGGTGGTGGTAGTGATAGTGGTGGTGGTGGTGGTGGTGGTGGTGGTGGTGGTAGTGATAGTGATGGTGGTGGTAGTGATAGTGGTGGTGGTGGTGGTGGTGGTAGTGATGGTAGTGATAGTGGTGGTGGTGGTGGTGGTGGTAGTGATAGTGGTGGTGGTGGTGGTGGTGGTGGTGGTGGTGGTGGTAGTGATGGTAGTGATAGTGGTGGTGGTGGTGGTGGTGGTGGTAGTGATAGTGATGGTGGTGGTAGTGATGGTAGTGATAGTGATGGTGGAGGTAGTGATGATAGTGACAATGGTGGTGGTGGTGGTGGTAGTGATAGTGGTGGTGGTGGTGGTGGTGGTGGTGGTAGTGATAGTGATTGTGGTGGTAGTGATAGTGGTGGTGGTGGTGGTAGTGATAGTGGTGGTGGTGGTGGTGATAGTGATGGTGGTGGTTGTGATAGTGGTGGTGGTGGTGGTGGTGGTGGTGGTAGTGATGGTAGTGATAGTGGTGGTGGTGGTGGTGGTAGTAATAGTGATGGTGGTGGTGGTGGTGGTGGTGGTGGTGGTAGTGATGGTAGTGATAGTGGTGGTGGTGGTGGTGGTAGTGATAGTGATAGTGGTGGTAGTGATGGTAGTGATAGTGATGGTGGAGGTAGTGATGATAGTGACAATGGTGGTGGTGGTAGTGATGGTAGTGATAGTGGTGGTGGTGGTAGTGATGGTAGTGATAGTGGTGGTGGAGGTAGTGATAGTGATGGTGGAGGTAGTGATGGTGGTGGTAGTGATAATAGTGACAGTGGTGGTGGAGGTAGTGATGGTAGTGATAGTGATGGTGGAGGTAGTGATGGTAGTGATAGTGATGGTGGAGGTAGTGATGGTAGTGATAGTGATGGTGGAGGTAGTGATGGTAGTGATAGTGATGGTGGAGGTAGTGATGGTAGTGATAGTGATGGTGGAGGTAGTGATTGTGGTGGTAGTGATGATGGTGATGGTACATTCGTTAGGAAGCAACAACAAAATGGAATAATTTTTTCATTAAATAACTTAATTAAAGTCTGAACAACTTCGGCCTTTAATTGCCGAAGTACCTTGTGCAAATCTGTTAATTAATTAGGTAGACAATAACCTTAGAATTGTGTGCGATAACTGGAGAATGTTCCTTGAGATCGGCTTCAAACTTTTATATCCAGTATGTTGTACTCGAAGAAAACTTCGGATTGGTTTTGGCTTGTGTAAGTTCTAATTTGTTCATTTTATTTAGCAGTGAGTACTCAGCTGTACCCTGAGTACTCAGCTGTACCCTGAGTACTCAGCTGTACCCTGAGTACTCAGCTGTACCTTGAGTACTCACCTGTACCCTGAGTACTCACCTGTACCCTGAGTACTCACCTGTACCCTGAGTACTCACCTGTACCCTGAGTACTCACCTGTACCCTGAGTACTCACCTGTACCCTGAGTACTCACCTGTACCCTTAGTACTCACCTGTACCCTGAGTACTCACCTGTACCCTGAGTACTCACCTGTACCCGCCGTATCTCCTCCTGCTGACAGCGACACACAGACAGATGATGAGTGCAGCAGCGAGGAGCAGCGCACTGACAGCACCGGCTACAACATGCACGTCCAACCAGCCACCAGCAACAGTCTGGTTGCTCACCAGTACCTCCTGCACCGCCTCGGCTGTCATAGAACCTTCAGAACACAAGATGCTATAGATGAGACGCAGAATTATTATTATTATTATTATTATTATTATTATTATTATTATTATTATTATTATTACATTCAAAGGAGGGAGCGCTAAAGCTATAGGGGGTCACACAAAACCTGTGGGAATGGGAGGCATTCAAGTTCGATCCAGCGAAGGGGAGCACAGCTCCAGTTCCTGAGATCAAGAGCCCCCGAAGCTATGAGTCTTAAGATTTGGTAATGAAATAACTTTAAATTTTGTAATTGCCTCTTTAAATTTGCTAATTGTCTCTTAAAAATTGAAAATTGTTTATTTAAATTTGCTAATTGCCTCGCTTAGCTAATTGCCTTTATTTCAAGATAATTGCATGCATTAAAGACTATAGAGCTGAACACTTCGACTGCAGGCTCCTGTAGTCGAACAGAGTGAGTAGTATACTGGAGACAACAGAAGAAGACATTGAGGTCGTATTCATCTGCTGTTTTATCATGAGGTCTTAACTACACATGACTGACCTCCAGTATGGTCCCTGGTGGCCACACGGTACACTACAGCTGTATCTCCTGCAGTGGAAGCTGCTGTGATCCGTAGCAGGTGACCCGTGGCCGAAGTCAGGTCACACAGAGCCAAGTCACTGGTGTCTCGGGTCACCTGAGAGTACAAAGGTTTCCAAGACAAATCCGTCTCTTCGTTGCCAAGTTCTACCTGTAACCCAGAGTAATAATGTGTACAAATACATCACCTCTAGGTGTGTCGTGTTCACTTTTAGACTTAAATTATATTTTAAACTTGGTAATGTTAACTTAATAAACAAAAGAGCAAGTGTTTCCAAAGTTCAGCGTCTTAGGGACTGAACACCTATCAAGGGTGAGGGACTGATCCCCCTAAAATTACCTCTCCATGTCTGCTTCTTGTTATACTTGCGTTGCATTTGACTGAAGTTTTTTGTGCAAGCGAAATGTTTCGGCACTAAAGTGTTACGCAACGTGTCTTATTCGCCAGAAAAGTTGTGTTGCACTCCACGGTGGGAGTGCAACACAACTTCTTGCAACGTCTTCTTGCAACACATACAGTATGTCAATAATACTTAAGTAGATGTGACTTGGACCTGACTAACTTAGGCCAGTAGGCCTGCTGCAGTGCTACTCCTTTCTTATGTTTTTGTTGTTATATCAACACTTTGGTTTAGTAGTGAATGTGGGTCTTCAACAGCAGTGAGTTCAATTACCAATTACCGTAAAACCTTCGAATAAATTGTACGAAAATCTTCACAACTAGTAAATTGACCTCGTTTATATATGTTAAATCATTTCTATCTTGAGTATTTATAGTCTACTACTGCATAGGATGGAGAAATGTGTTTGAGTTGCAAAATGCTGATATGAGCAGAGGAGTATACTGTATGCCAGGATAACTTATACAATATATTGGGTTATGTGGTAATCATACGTATTTTTTTCAAATCCGATTGAGTAATTGCATCCAAAAATTTAATAACTGTACTCTGAAGGTCTTCTCATAGGCTGAGCATTCTGTTGATGCATTTTTTTTATAAGTTAACTAAGAATTGCGCTATGAAGAACCTTACTTGAAGGCCTCCTGTACATTCCTAGTTGACATTGAACCTACAGTGACTTACACTAACTGAACCTTGAAACCCAGGTTAGACAAGTGACAGTGTTCATTGCCTTAACTAATAAATTAAACAATAATGTGTTTTTCAAAGTCTTGTTTAGATTATACCACTTAAAATAATTCTTCAGATGCATTATTTTCTTTATTCTGAAAAGCGAGTGGCACCACAAAACTCCTGAATGATAAATGCTGTGTTATGTTTCTCAAATATGTGATGAGAAAGCAGTTATAATTAAGCCTCGGGAACCAGTGTGTTGAAACAAGCAAGTTCTCTGTGGGTTATTCACACACAGTTTGCAACACATTTCTCAATTAACATTATTTAGGTTAGGTACGCTAAGTTAGACTCTACTCTATCAATAAACAAATAATAATAATAATGGTAGAATTACCGACAAAATATTAAGTTAATGGACACAGATGCAACTGATATTTTATTGCGACAATAAAATGTCACATTTTTGTTCATTTGTGTTCATTTATCTAACATTTTGTCGGTAATTCTACCATTATTACTATTTTTTAAATGATAGAAAAAAGCCTAACTTACCTTACCTAACCTAAATAACGTAAAAACAAAAACAAAAAACAATGCTATCTAATCTTATCTGAGAATTAGAGTGGTACCTTCCAGTGTGTGACGGGGCATCCCAGCTCCGGCCAGACATAGAGGCGCAGCGTAACACACGTAGCGTTAACCTCCACTAACTTAGCAGGATCAGGGCGACCTGGAGCTGTAGAGACAACACCATTAATGACCCTCGGTGTTGTGGACACCTGTCAATAGCTAGAGAGAACTGATGAGGAGACAGCAACACAGTGCAAAAACAGAGACTGTATATTGCAATCTCCGACTGAGATCATCAGTAATCGACTGTTTACTCTTGCATCTGGGTTTTCTTAATTGAAATTACAGTTAGTTTTACATCTGAAAAAAGCATCTGTAACAAACACACCACACACACACAGTCATAGAGTTGTCAGGAAGTGGAACAATCTGGAGAGTGATGTAGTGGAGGCAGGATCCATATGTAGCTTTAAGAATAGATACGATAAAGCTCATGGCGCAGGGAGAGAGTGGACCTAGTAGCGATCAGAGAAGAGGCGGGGCCAGGAGCTATGAAATGACCCCTGCAACCACAAATAAGGGAGTACAAATTGGTGAATCCACACAAACACACACACACACACAGCAAGGAGCTGTGAATCGACCCCTGCAACCACAACTAGGTGAGTACACACATATACACCGAGATTTGTATGTCTCTCGGTATATATACACCGATAATTTACTGTATTCTTTATTTTATGGATTAGAGTAAGCACTGGCAGTGGACAGGTGACATGCAGCTTTCATGACTTTAGTCTATCTGATAGACTTGAAACCAAATTAAGTAACCATGTATATGGAAAGTTTATTTTAGGGCAACGTTTCGTTTTGTGCAGAGAGCGAAACGTCTGCAGACTGTTGGTGTAGGAATGAGGAACACATCTGAAGGTGTTAGCTAGTTGAACGGGGCTAAAGTGACTTACCATTACCCAGGGTGTTAGATAGTAGAACGGGGCTAAAGTGACTTACCACTACCCAGGGTGTTAGCTAGGAGAACGGGGCTAAAGTGACTTACCACTACCCAGGGTGATAGATAGTAGAACGGGGCTAAAGTGACTTACCATTACCCAGGGTGATAGATAGTAGAACGGGGCTAAAGTGACTTACCACTACCCAGGGTGATAGATAGTAGAACGGGCTAAAGTGACTTACCACTACCCAGGGTGATAGATAGTAGAACGGGGCTAAAGTGACTTACCACTACCCAGGGTGATAGATAGTAGAACGGGGCTAAAGTGACTTACCACTACCCAGGGTGATAGATAGTAGAACGGGGCTAAAGTGACTTACCACTACCCAGGGTGATAGATAGTAGAACGGGGCTAAAGTGACTTACCACTACCCAGGGTGTTAGCTAGTAGAACGGGGCTAAAGTGACTTACCACTACCCAGGGTGTAGATAGTAGAACGGGCTAAGTGACTTACCACTACCCAGGGTGTTAGCTAGAGACGGGGCTAAAGTGACTTACCACTACCCAGGGTGTTAGCTAGCAGGACGGGGCTAAAGTGACTTACCACTACCCAGGGTGTTAGCTAGTAGGACGGGGCTAGGGGCACTTGTACCATGGGCGTTCCATGCTGTTATGTAAACATGGTGTGGAGCTCCACAGGGTAGACCCCTCACCACCACACTCTTCACCCCGGGGTCGACACCAGACTCCACCCACTCACCAGCTCGCTGACGGTGGTGCACGGAGTACCCTGTGGGGCAGTGCACGAGAGGGAATGAACTGTAATGAATGCAGTATGTTTTAGTGCCAGTGTATTAAGGAAAATTATAAAAAAATAGTAATATATTTGATTAGCAATATTACTACTGCCAAATTATGGGTTTGTGGCCCGTCATTCCATTGAGATTAGAGGCCCGTCATTCTACTGAGATTTGAGGTTCATCATTCCACTGAGATTATAGGCCCGTCATTCCACTAAGATTAAAAGCCCGTTATTCCACTGAGATTATAGGCCCGTCATTCCACTGAGATTATAGGCCGTCATTCCACTGAGATTATAGGCCCGTCATTCCACTGAGATTATAGACCCGTCATTCCACTGAGATTATAGGCCCGTCATTCCACTGAGATTATAGACCCGTCATTCCACTGAGATTATAGGCCCGTCATTCCACTAAGATTAAAAGCCCGTTATTCCACTGAGATTATAGGCCCATCATTCCACTGAGATTATAGGCCCGTCATTCCACTGAGATTATAGACCCGTCATTCCACTGAGATTATAGGCCCGTCATTCCACTGAGATTATAGACCCGTCATTCCACTGAGATTATAGGCCCGTCATTCCACTGAGATTATAGGCCCGTCATTCCACTGAGATTATAGACCCGTCATTCCACTGAGATTATAGGCCCGTCATTCCACTGAGATTATAGACCCGTCATTCCACTGAGATCAGCTACTGATTACAAAGACATGTTTACTAACCCAGGATGGGAGCTCCTCCGTCACCAGTTGGGTTAATGGTGAGGTTGAGGGCGTGGTGGGTGGCGTGGACGAAGGTGAGTGTGGGCGGCGTGGGCGTGGTGACCGCCACCACCGAGTGTGTCAGACTGTCCACGCCCACGCTGTTACGTACCCAGCACGTGTAGTTGGCAGACTCACGTACCGCTGAGGGTCAAGCGTTCATTATTATTTGACTATATTACTCACAGCGCTAAAGTAAGGGAAGGAAATTAGGTTTGATCAGAGGAAGAGGAGGGGTAACTTAATTCCCTCGTATCAATATCGTAAAGAATGTAAAACAAACACAAACGGGAGATCTTAACATTGCAGAACAAGCCACATGGGGATGGAAATTGTTAGCATTGCAAAGCACGGTACGGGTGGGGATGGAACTCGCGGCAAGTAAGTCGTAAAAATTGCCGCGAGTTCAAGCAATAGTCTCATTACGATTTCATGAGTCATTTAACATTTCCACCTCATGTGGCTTCTTCTGTATAGTCAAGAATTACGAACAAAACTTACACAAAAAATGGGCAGTAAAGCAACAACCTCAGGTAACAACAACAACAACAACAACAATAACAATAATAATAATAATAATAATAATAATAATAATAATAATAATAATAATAATAATAATAATAATAATAACAAGGAGCAGTGTTAATTACCAGTACGTTGCCTCCACCAATATATACAGTTAATGAACGACAGAGAGAGAGAGAGAGAGAGTGAGATAACAGAGGGAGTTCACTCACTACAACTGGCTTTGATGAGTTTCGAGAGTCTTTCTACTCCAGGAGCCCGGCCATGGGCCAGGCTCGTCCGGTGTTTGCCTGGTCAACCAGGCTGTTGCTGCTGGTGGCCTGCAGCCCCACATATCCATCACAGCCTGGTTGATCTGGCACCTGGTAAAGATACGAGTAACACATGCAGGTGTGTGTATGTAGCCGGCTAGTGTAAGTCTGACTTGATAAATTACACACATATTCAACACTTGCATATGTTTATACAGGAAACGTTTCGCCACACACTGACTTTATCAGTCTAATACAAAGAAGAATAGTGAAAACCAGAAGGAGATTGAGGTAATCAGTCCCTCAGCCTGGAGTCCATGTAAATATCAGTCTATCAATCATGATAAGAATCTTATCTTTGTATTGGACTGAGGAAGCCACTCAGGGGCGAAACGTTTCCACAAGAAAGATAGCAAAGTGCTGCGCATGTGTCTAATTTCTCAACTTGTGTGTTCTCTGAACCATTAATCTAGAGACCGACTTCATCCTGGGCAGTAAATATTACATCAATTAGTCTGGAGTCGAGTTCTCAATCAACTGGGTGATGTATAAACTTGACAGCAAATCAGAGCGGCTGGGGTCCCAGACAGCCACACCGATCTATCAGTTTGGCTGGTACAGAGGGACTGCAACACGTGGTTGTGTGATGAACGTCGAA
>WNWK01007155.1:0-57500 GCA_009830355.1 Cherax destructor | reverse complement strand
TGCAACCCAGGGTGACCCCGGAGCCAGCACCCACCCACCACGCCCGCCCACCGCCCACAGCAATGGGTGCGTGTGTGGGGGTTGGTGTGGGCAGGGCGGTGAGCCTCGGGGACTGACTGCCCTCTCCAGCAACAGTGGTAGCAGTCACCCATACCTAGTAATGTCCACCTTATACTATTTATCTCATCACAAAATAAAATGAATTCACATCTATGTGTCTCACTGACGGCACCAGTAAACAGAAGACACGTTGCAGTACAAACATCAACTGAGGCGACGTTTTGCTCTGTGATGAGTTTTAATTATAAAGTTCTACAGAGAGCGAAACATTGTCCCAATAAAAACTTATTGTGCACCGAGACCTTTTTTTTGCCATAAGTAATTTAATTATTCGACTTGCTATAAACTCGGTATATATAAAACAATATTTCTAATAGTTTTATTATGGAAAACGTGAGGAAATTAGAACTATATCTGAGTATAAAACAAATTCCTACCACACAATAGAGCGAAACACTAATGTAAAAGACCTGGGAGTGATAATGTCAGAGAATCTCACTTTCAATGACCACAACATTGTATCAATCTCATCTGCTAGAAAAATGACAGGATGGATAATGAGAACCTTCAAAACCAGGGATGCCAAGCCCATGATAACACTCTTCAGGTCGCTTGTTCTATCTAGGCTGGAATATTGCTGCACACTAACTGCACCTTTCAAGGCAGGTGAAATTGCTGACCTAGAAAATGTACAGAGAATCTGTACTCCCTAGAACGCAGGCGGGAGAGATACATGATTATATACACTTGGCAAATCCTAGAGGGATTAGTACCAAACTTGCACACGAAAATCACTCCCTACGAAAGCAAAAGACTCGGTAGACGATGCAACATCCCCCCAATGAAAAGCAGGCGCGCTACTAGCACCATAAGAGACAACACAATAAGTGTGAGGGGACCAAGACTGTTCAACTGCTTCCCAGCATACATAAGAGGGATTACCAACAAATCCCTGGCTGTCTTCAAGAAGACGCTGGACAGGCATCTAAAGTCACCCCAGACCATCCGGATTGTTGTTCGTACGTCGGGTTGTGTGCGGCCAAGAGTAACAGCCTTGTTGATCAGGCCCTGATCCACTATGAGGCCTGGTCACAGACAGGGCCGCGGCGGCGTTGACCCCCGAAACCCTCTCCAGGTATACTCCAGGTATTACGTCTCAGCTCTTATCTTTTGCATTTTTTATTTCACATTATTACAGATGGAGTTGAACAGTTCTGTTGAACTCCATCTGTTTACCAGTCTAGACACTGATAACAGTAATATCAGAAGGTTAGAGATATCTAGGTTCAGTTACCAATAAAAAAGTTATTTCATAGAGTGTATTATGTCTTCATATGTTAATGTAGAGACTAACTTGTGACCAGTCTTCCTTTCCTGCAATTTTGCTGACAGACGCTTATATCCGTGAAATTTTAGGTATAAATAACTATAAAGGAATGTCTACGAGAACTAACCTGTACTCTGGAGGCAGGTGTGAGGCCGCTCAGCTCCCTCCAGGTGGCCTCAGAACCTCCAGCACCCACCACGTCCCTCACTGCTACCTGCAACACACCATCTTCATCACTCTGGTGCTCTCATGCAACATGTCTGCTCGCTCAACACGACCACGTACCACCACTTTCATGTCTTCTGTATATTACGCACGCAACACCTCTTTCACATTTGCAGTCGTCATTCAACAAATGTTTTTTATTCTGCCTACACATTTTTTCCTTATCACTTTTACACTGCCCTGGTTCTCAGTACACCATCTACGCACTAATCACCTGTACACTATCCGACACCAGGCTGGTCAACTCTACACTGGTAGTAGTACTTACCTGGTCGTCCCTGGCGGAATAGAGTGTGTAGTGGAGGATAGTGCCGGTGTGGGGCTGTGGAGGTGACCACGTCACCAATAGCGTAGTGCCACCTGTCACTATAACTCGGACCTTCCGAGGAGGACTCGGCACTGTGTGGAATATAAACTCTGTTTTTGAAGGTATTAGTCTAAGTGCCTAGTGTTCAAGTTGTCTTCTTGATACTGAGATACAAAGATAATTTCCTAAGTACTTGTATCAACACAGTATCAACATTGTATCAACATTGTATCAATATTATACCAAAATTGTACCAAAATGTTTAAGGAAAAATCGAGGAGAAAATATGATAAAATAGAACTTTTTTTTGATGTAGTGCAGTTTATAATTCAGATCATGAAGAGAGATAAAGAGTTTACCATCATCTTCCGTGACACAGAAGACAGGGTCGTTGGAAGGACTGAAGCCGACTTCGTTGAACGCCTTGACACGAACACTGACGTTGGTGGCTGGCGGCAGACCGTCCAAGTTTTTCTCCAGATTGGTCGTGTTTACCTCCCAGGTGCTGCCTGCCAGGGCAACGATCAGGATTACCTGCCATTCTGCCACAGTACATCATGAAGATGTCTTAAAGCCTGAAGCATTATAGAGCTAGAATTCGGAGGGAACAACAACTAGCAAGACATAAGTGTTGACAGTTTAACTTGACGAATATTTGATGCAACGAAATTGTATGCTGAACACTTTGGCTGGTTCAGATAGTGCCAGCTCTGACGTGGTCTTCATGGCCCCACCTAGTCTCCCCAAGACTGAAAATTCCTCCTGTCATGGCATGCTGTTACATACATGAGCAAAAGAGTACACGCAACAATGATAGTTTTATGCGAATGTAAACTTTAGAGTAAAAGTTCTTATATCATTGACCTACGAAATTTATCTAAGAAACGTGACACACGAAAAGAAACTGAAATTTAAGTCGCGCTACGAGACGACTGTTATTTGTGAAATAAAGTGAAAACATATGTGAGTCAGTCAGTGACATTTTTAAGAACATAAGAAGGATGAAACACAGGTTAAGAAGCTTAACTGACAAGTAGTACAACACTGCTGCTTTCTTATTGCATTTAATTCAGTTGTTTAATTAAGATAATATCTTTATTTATATGTCTTTTGCACATTTTAAATGTTTTCCTGGAGCGTCGTAATGGATGTTGTCTCGCTCGGAGTGGTGAAGCACTTTACATATTTAGCTCAGTGGGCAACTTTTAACTTCAGACAAAGTTGTAATTAATCACTTCAGTCGTCATGTTAAGGTATACCTACTGTACGATCTGTGGTTTGTTTTATACCTGGATCCAACACAGGAGACACTGGTTGCAGAGTGACCGACATGATCAGAGTGGCAGGGTCTGCAGAGTGACCGACATGATCAGAGTGGCAGGGTCTGCAGAGTGACCGACATGATCAGAGTGGCAGGGTCCTAGAGATAGCGTTATTAAGATAAACAGTCGTTGCTACAGTGTCTGATCTCGAAGTTATTAACTCTAAAATAACGATAAAGTTGATCCAGGTTACATAATTTAGGGTTAACTGTTAATAAAAGAAAACTCATCAAATTAAGATTGTACTAGACATCGCTTCTATCGGTACGTGTTTTATCAAATCTTACACAGAACAACAACAACACGAATTTCTATACCCCGTCACAGCGTGTGAGGAGGGACGTTACACTGTGTGGTGGGACGTTACACTGTGTGGTGGGACGTTACACTGTGTGGTGGGACGTTACACTGTGTGGTGGGACGTACTGTGTGGTGGGACGTTACACTGTGTGGTGGGACGTTACACTGTGTGGTGGGACGTTACACTGTGTGGTGGGACGTTACACTGTGTGGTGGGACGTTACACTGTGTGGTGGGACGTTATACTGTGTGGTGGGACGTTACACTGTGTGGTGGGACGTTACACTGTGTGGTGGGACGTTACACTGTGTGGTGGTGAAAGATGATGCTGAACCTAGAGATATTAGGTCATATAATGGATCTGTATTTTCGGAGAAGTTGAGCAAGAGCTGAGCGATGCTAAAAGCCCTTCCCCCCCCCCCCTCTCCCTCATTCTCCTTAGTGGTGCTTTGTTTCTACATAAGTGCTGCTTATAGGCATTTCTTCTACGTTCTACATTTTTTTCTAAATTACCAGCCCAGCGTTGGTGAACCCAATGGGAAGAATAAACTGGTCACGACAAGTGACACCAGCCTCCGCTAAATCTCCTAAACAACGACTCTCTTTACCCGCTTCGACGGGTTAGGGAATTCGTGGTAAAAATACACCTGTGTAATTCCTGATCTCTCTCGGTGTTACGTAATCGGTAAAGGATTTATATGAGCATTATTTTATGAATTAATTGTAATTAGTTAAGTAAATGCCATAATGATTGTATTATAATGCAAGACAATAGTATAACCAGTCGACAAAGCAACTTTGAAAATTTTCGTATACGGGTGAAGATTTGTTTTTTCAAAGATTTGGTAAGAGATGTATCGGACATATTAAACTTACTACCAGCAGAATGTTGGACTCATGAGACTTACCACCAGAAGAGTGCTGGACATGCTTGGTGGGTGTAGCGACGATGGTGTAGCCACTGACAGGGGCGGGCACACAGTGTGTGGGTGGGGGTGACCACCACACCCTCACACTGCCACGCCCCGACCCTCGGCACGACACTCCAGCAGGCGGGCATGAAGGCGCTGAGGGTGCCACGAGAAATGACCTAAGTATTCACACTCGCACATTCCCTCTCATCTTATGCATGATAAAGACTCTCATTGCCATAACCTGACAATATTTTTATAATTTCAAGTATAACAACCATTACACTGTCATTCCCACCACCAGCTTACCATCATGGCTGGTAGAATCCACTATTCTCGGGGAGGAGAGAGGACCTGCTCCCGCCCTAGTAAACGCTCTCACAGCCACTTCGTAGAGGGAGGCTGGTATCAGCCCCTGGACCTCGTACTGCTCCACAGCCTCCGTGTCACCTGCAGCAGAGTGGCCAGGGGCAACCTTACATTATCCTCTATTAATATTGTATAATACTAAAAATGCACAATACAGTGACTGGAACAATGAGGTTCAACTTGAACCATTAACTACTTTCATTCTCCCGTGTGCGGGTTATTTCTGTATGAATATTGTAGTTAATATTAGCACCCAAGCATAGCTCTGGGGCTTAACAAATATATGATTTATATACATTGTGAACAATCATACAAGGTTAAGATTTTTTTTAGTGAAAGTTATAAAAACTGATGATAAAGTAACCGTATAAGAGTGAAGGACACCTCTACACAATATATATTTAGTCTCTAAGAAAAAAATGCATCATTTACTAAAATAAACATTAAAGAATATATAAAACAAACCATAATTAATTTTTGCATTTAAATATATGAGGATACCAGCATATTGTTATACCAGGATGCCAGCACATTATTATTATTATTATTATTATTATTATTATTATTATTATTATTATTATTATTATTATTACATTCACGAGAAGCACTTAAGAGGTCATACAACACTTGGGTAAATGGGGAGGTAAACAAGCTTGACCCAAGTAAGGAAAGAACAACTATATTTCTCTGCATCCCGAGTGCTTCACCTGGATCAAACATCCTCCCTTCCCTTGAGTGAAGGATGCTCGGAAACCTCACCTGGGGAGGCAGTGATGGGTCTGGTGATGTAGGTGAGGTGTCCTTGGAGGTTCTGGCGACGGAGGGCGATAGTGTAACCCCTGAGGGGACCGTGAGTGAGGCGGGGAACGGGGGCTCTCCAGGTCACCAGCAGGGAGTGGGGACCTCCTGAAGCCACACGCACGTCCTGCGGCGCTCCTGACGGCGCTGTGGATACACGGGCAGTGACATATTTTTTCCCCTCCTTACCTTTCATAACGTAATATAAAGACCACTACAACCCTTCCCACGGTACTATGTAACAGCGGATTACCTTCTTTAATGTATTGTGAATACCACAGTTGCTGAGCGTTGTTTGACATACTTGAAATCTGAACTGTATTTAAGGGTAACCGGAAGTTATAGACAGCCTGGGGGAAAGGTGAGTTAGAGAGACTGAGAGAGGGTGTGGAAGATAGATAACCTGGAGGAGGGTGTGAAAGATAGGTAACCTGGGGGAGGGTATGGGTGACAGGTAACCTGGGGAGGGTGTGGGTGACAGGTAACCTGGGGAGGGTGTGGATGACATGTAACCTGGGGGAGGGTATGGGTGACAGGTAACCTGGGGAGGGTGTGGGTGACAGGTAACCTGGGGAGGGTGTGGGTGACAGGTAACCTGGGGAGGGTGTGGGTGACAGGTAACCTGGGGAGGGTGTGGATGACATGTAACCTGGGGGAGGGTATGGGTGACAGGTAACCTGGGAAGGGTGGGGGTGACAGGTAACCTGGGGAGGGTGTGGGTGACAGATAACCTGGGGGAGGGTGTGGGTGACAGGTAATCTGGGGGAGGGTGTGGGTGACAGGTAACCTGGGGGAGGGTGTGGGTGACAGGTAACCTGGGGGACTAACCTTCCTCCCTGGTGGTGAAGACCTGGACCTGTGAGGGCTGGGACACCCCCAGGTCGTTGTGGGCCATCAGTCTCACAGCGTATGCATGGTAGGGTGTCAGTCCCGTCAAGACGTGCCATGATGCCCACTGACCCACACTGACGTTTCGCCCATGGGATACCCACGTCTCGCCCTCTGCCGCTGCCACGGACGGAATATACCAACAGTTATACTCACAGTATTGTTGTTGTTTTTATTCTTTTGTTGTTATTTTGTTGCCGCTTTGTTTGTTGTTGTGATTGTTTTGTTCTTGTTTTGTTTTGTGTTTTGTTTATATTGTTATTTTATTTCCTTTTTTTGTTTAGTTTGCTGTTTTGTTGTTTTTGTTGTTCTTGCTTTTATTGTTTTTGTTTTATTTATTTATTATTATTATTATTATTATTATTATTATTATTATTTATTATTATTATTATTATTATTATTATTATTATTATTATTATTATTATTATTATTATTATTATTATTATTATTATTATTATATTATTATATTATTATTATTATTATTATTATTATTATTATTATTATTATTATTATTATATTATTATTATTATTATTATTATTATTATTATTATTATTATTATTATTATTATTATTATTATTAAGGGAACTCATTGAACCTACAACGTCTGGGGATCGGAGATAAGCACATTTGATCCGAGGAGGGGAAGGGCATTTCCAACTCCTTGAATCAAGAGCCCTTCACCAGCATCAGTATTGTTGACACTCAGACGTGACAAGGGAAAGGTAGATTAATTTGTGTTTCACGATGCACTAAACCCTGACGTGTCTTTCAGCACCTGGAGGAGTGGAGGCTCGGTCCTCCGTCTGCTGTGTGTGTCCTGCTCTCTGACTAGTCAAAGTTGAGTTAGTGGGTTTAAAGCTTATCGACTACATATACTAGGGTTATTAATAGGGCTACACGTAACCTTTTCAGTACTAGTAAAGAATATATGTTGAAAATTACACTTCTCAGTGTATATACACTGAGAGAATTACACTTCTCAGTGTATATACACTGAGAGAATTACACTTCTCAGTGTATATATATACTGTGAGCATTCAAGCTGCCGGTAAGACGACAACTACCAAATGGTTATAATCATAACTATGACTTTTAAAGAGTTTAATCGGTAAGCCAGCGGAAGGACTCGGTCAGATGACCAAAAGCTCCAGCTGTGGGTCATCACATGATTAAGACCCGCGTCAGGAAACACTTGTCCTGTTTCTTGACAAACATTATGTTACTACTACTGTACAGGCTGCTGGTCAGTTGTGTCCTACCTCGGTATTGTATGGTGACTGCTGCAGGCTGTGGCAGTGACCAGGAGAGGCGAGCAGAGCGACTTCCTACCTCTGAAACCGTCACTCCTGTGGGCGCTGTAGGCGGCTCTGAGGAAGGAACAACAATGAGTCGCGTCAGGATGATGTGAGTGGCAAAGGGCGCCGACAAGTATAATAATAATAATAATAATAATAATAATAATAATAATAATAATAATAATAATAATAATAATAATAATAATAATAAAATTAATAATTAATAATAATAATAATAATAATAATTAATAATAATTAGTAATAATAATAATAATAATAATAATAATAATAATAATAATAATAATAATAATAATAATTAATAAATAATAATAATAATAATAATAATAATAATAATAATAATTAATAAATACTACTACTACTACTAATAATAACAACAACAACAATCGTAAGTGCTCACCTATGACAGCAACATTGAATACTTGAGAGTGCTCGCCGTGAGGGTTTGTGGCACGGCAGGTGTAGGCCCCAGCATCAGCAGCCGTCACAGATCTGATTTCCAGGACAGCCCTCACAGAGCCACCACCTCCACTCTCACTCACAGACGTCCTGCCACAGGAAGAATGACAATACAACAGCTGGACAGCCCTCACAGACCCACCACCTCCTCTCTCACTCACAGAAATCCTCTCACAGACCAACCACATTTTCTCTCACTCACAGAAGTCCTCTAACAGACCCACCACATCCTCTCTCACTCACATAAGTCCTCTCACAGACCCACCACCTCCTCTCTCACTCACAGAAGTCCTCTAACTGACCCACCACCTCCTCTCTCACTCACATAAGTCCTCTCATAGACTCACCACCTCCTCTCTCACTCACATAAGTCCTCTCACAGACCCACCACCTCCTCTCACTCAGAAGTCCTCTAACAGACCCACACTCCTCTCTCACTCACATAAGTCCTCTCACAGACTCACCACCTCCTCTCTCACTCACAGAAGTCCTCTAACAGACCCACCACCTCCTCTCTCACTCACAGAAGTCCTCTAACAGACCCACCACCTCCTCTCTCACTCACTGAAGTCCTCTAACAGACCCACCACCTCCTCTCTCACTCACAGAAGTCCTCTAACAGACCCACCACCTCCTCTCTCACTCACAGAAGTCCTCTAACAGACCCACCACCTCCTCTCTCACTCACAGAAGCTCTGGCACAGGAAGGCTAACACAATCTCAATAGCCACAGTGGGGGGAGAGGGCGTCATAGCAAATGTAGCGATCCAGATGATGAATACAACACTGGTGAATAAAACACCTGTTGCACATGTGTCTTACTCATCAACTTGTCGGTAACAAATGCGTTTCAGGTAATGACGTGACTTACCAACAGCAACAGCAACAACGATCATCAAAAAAAAGTTTTTTCCAGGTTTATAGAACAAAAGTTAGGGATAAGATAGGTCCCCTTAAAAATAACTCTGGGCATCTTACTGACAAGGAGAATGATATGAGCTCTATTTTTAATAATTATTTTCTCTCTGTTTTCACACAGGAAGACATTAATAATATCCAAGTAATTAATTTTTACAGTGTCCCTGAAGAAGATAAATTATGTAATATCACAGTCACTAGCGAAATGGTTATGAAACAACTAGACCGACTGAAACAAAATAAATCGCCGGGTCCTGATGAGCTTTTTGCAAGGGTTCTTAAGGAATGCAAAATGGAACTCTGTGAACCAATATCTAACATTTTTAATTTATCTCTTCAACCAGGTGTAGTGTCTGATATGTGGAAGATGGCTAATGTAATTCTTATTTTTAAAGCAGGGGACAAGTCACTACCGTCAAATTACCGCCCAATAAGCCTGACCTCAATTGTAGGCAAATTACTAGAGTCAATTATAGCTGATATTATTAGAAGCCATCTAGATAACCATAATTTGATTAATGATACTCAGCATGGATTCACGAGGGGCCGTTCCTGCCTCAAGGAACTCAAGGAACTTCTTCATCGCTTTCCCACATAGAACTTAAGAATGGAACACTGCAGAAGGCGTTGGTGGATTGGTTTTGACATGGACCTGCCAGGTATGGGCCAGTAGGCCTGTTGCAATGTTCCTCCTTTCTTATGTTTTTATACTTGTCCAATCTCTTTTTATGTTACCCAAGGTTGTAACTATCACCCTACTTTGAAGACTGTCACATGCAGCATTCTCCACCTGACCCAGCATTCTCCACCTGACTAAATCCTATGGTTTTGATAAGGACCTGCCTTGTATGGGCCAGTAGGCCTTCTGCAGTGTTCCTCCATTCTTATGTTCTTATTACCTGGGACCTGGGAGGTGATATAGAGCTGATCAAGGACAGTACCTGGGACCTGGGAGGTGATGTAGAGCTGATCAAGGACAGTACCTGGGACCTGGGAGGTGATGAAGAGGGGATCAAGGACAGTTCCTGTGACCTGGAAACCTAGGAGATGAAATAGAGGAAATCAAGGACAGTACCTGCGACCTGGAGACCTGGGAGGTCAAGGACCCTACCAGTGACCTGAGGATCAAGGACCCCTACCTGTGACCTGGTGCAACGACAGCATGGTGACGCAGCCAGGTGAGGGAGAGTGGGTCGTCACCTGTAGCTTCACAGGTCACCGTCACTGTCTGTCCAGCGTGGCCCGTCACCCGTCCTCCTTCCGTCACCACCCGCGCCGGAGCTGTCATTATAAAAAAAAAAAAATTAGGTCCAGCTTGAAGCCTCTTAGAATGATAACAGGAGAATTTGACTAGATCTCAAGCAGTTTATTTAGCATATTCTTGAGAGAGAATAATAGACAAAATATAATGAACTGAAATATTACTAGATGTTAGTAGTAGTAGTAGTTGTAGCAGTAGTTGTAGCAGCAGTAGTAGTAATAGTAGTAGTAGTAGTAGTAGCAGTAGTGATAGTAGTAGTAGTAGTAGTAGTAGTAGCAGTAGTGATAGTAGTAGTAGTAGTAGTAGTCGTAGTAGTAGTAATGGTGATAGTAGTAGTAGTCGTAGTAGTAGTAATGGTGATAGTAGTAGTAGTAGTAACGGTGATAGTAGTAGTAGTAGTAGTAACGGTGATAGTAGTAGTAGTCGTAGTAGTAGTAATGGTGATAGTAGAAGTAGTAGTAAAAACAGTGCTGGTGTGTCAGGTAGCTGAGGTGTCTACACTCAGCACTCACCGTGGACGGTGAGTTTAACGACCTTGGAGATAGACTTGCCGACAGTGTTATCGGCGCGACAGAGGAACCAGCCAGCGCTGGTGGTAGCTACGTCAGGCAGAACAAGCGATCCATTAGGCGCTTGCGATGCCCTCACTCCGTCAAGCACTACCGCCAGGAAGTCCTGCGCTGAGTCCCCTGGAGGTACATCACATCTCAGTACCTTCATGTTAGAGAACTATCTTTAAAACACATTTCTGCCCATCCTGGACTTCATAACACCGAAACATTGCGCTTATAGTTTAAGTAAAGGTTATTTGGGAATTATTCTAGCTATGGTATTGTGACAATCTTTTATTCGTATACGGTTTGACTGTGTGGGGGCAAAGTGAAAACGCGTACCCGTAATAAATACCTATTTATGGCTTCGTGACATCTGAGAAGACAGGAAACAGAAGTGGATGGAAGGGATAGGGGCCCCTCCAGTCGTAAAGGATGATACAAGGATAGAAACATGCAACTACAGCTCACGTACAAAACGAGTATGTGATTACAGTAGAGGAGAAAGCTGTTCTCTACCTTCACACAGGAAATATCAGGAAGTTGATTAAATTTCCTCGGAAATCTATTAAAACGATATTTCGCTTACTCAGTAGGTTTCCTCAGATGTGTATCTTGACGATATTGAGTCAGAGTACATACAAAATGGGGAATTAGAGACATTAACAACACCTGGATATCTTCAGTTGAAGATGCCTCGGCAACCATGAGACAGTAAGAGATGAGATAATCAGTAATCATGTAATCAGTCCATCAATATTGAAAAGATTGAGGGACTGATTACCTCAAACTCCTGCAAATCTTCATTATCCTTTGTATAGGACTGATGAAGCCACTGTGTGGTGAAACGTTTCCTCAAAAAAGATACCGAAATGTTACAAATGTGTCTAATTTGACAACTTGTCTATTCTTTGAGCCAATTACATACAATTAACACTTGCTATTGCAAAAGGGTACTTACCTGGGGCCTTCATCCACGTCAGTTCTGGATTGGGGTAGCCACGGGCGCTGCAATCCAGAACAACTGTTGAACCCACCAGAGCCGTGGCACTCCCAGGTTCCACCACCCACCTGGGTGCCACCTGCGGGGTGAGACATACACTTGTACACGTGTGTTTACGGGTAGAAACACTCTAACATTTTCCATTTCCCTAAACATGAAGACGAGTGAATCTTTCTGTTGTGGGAATGTAATGACTAGGTTGCCAGGTTGATAAATTAGACACATATGTAACACTTGGGTATCTCAATAAAGATTACCGAGTGTTGCATATGTGTCTAATTTATCAACTTGTCGGTTCTCTGAACCATTCATCAACATAGGTTGCCAAGACTGAAGAAGCCGCTCGTGACGAGTCGTTTCCTTAATGTTTCGAACAGTGCATCAGTGTCGTCACTGATCTTGAATTATGTGACATTTCTGAGCCTAATCTACATAACCTACTCTGACCTGCCCCGTGGCCTACCTTAACTCTGATATTAACCTTCCCTCGTGACCTACCTTAACTCTGATATTAACCTACCCTCGTGACCTACCTTAACTCTGATATTAACCTTCCCTCGTGACCTACCTTAACTCTGATATTAACCTACCCTCGTGACCTACCTTAACTCTGATATTAACCTTCCTCGTGACCTACCTTAACTCTGATATTAACCTTCCTCGTGACCTACCTTAACTCTGATATTAACCATCCTCGTGACCTACCTTAACTCTGATATTAACCTTCCCTCGTGACCTACCTTAACTCTGATATTAACCTACCCTCGTGACCTACCTTAACTCTGATATTAACCTTCCCTCGTGACCTACCTTAACTCTGATATTAACCTTCCCTCGTGACCTACCTTAACTCTGATATTAACCATCCCTCGTGACCTACCTTAACTCTGATATTAACCTTCCCTCGTAACCTACCTTAACTCTGATATTAACCTACCCTCGTGACCTACCTTAACTCTGATATTAACCTACCCTCGTGACCTACCTTAACTCTGATATTAACCTACCCTCGTGACCTATCTTAACTCTGATATTAACCTTCCCTCGTGACCTACCTTAACTCTGATATTAACCTACCCTCGTGACCTACCTTAACTCTGATATTAACCTTCCCTCGTGACCTACCTTAACTCTGATATTAACCTTCCCTCGTGACCTACCTTAACTCTGATATTAACCTTCCCTCGTGACCTACCTTAACTCTGATATTAACCTACCCTCGTGACCTACCTTAACTCTGATATTAACCTTCCTCGTGACCTACCTTAACTCTGATATTAACCTTCCTCGTGACCTACCTTAACTCTGATATTAACCTTCCCTCGTGACCTACCTTAACTCTGATATTAACCTTCCTCGTGACCTACCTTAACTCTGATATTAACCTTCCTCGTGACCTACCTTAACTCTGATATTAACCTTCCTCGTGACCTACCTAAACTCTGATATTAACCTTCCTCGTGATCTACCTTAACTCTGATATTAACCTTCCTCGTGACCTACCTTAACTCTGATATTAACCTTCCTCGTGACCTACCTTAACTCTGATATTAACCTTCTCTCGTGACCTACCTTAACTCTGATATTAACCTACCTCGTGACCTACCTTAACTCTGATATTAACCTTCCCTCGTGACCTACCTTAACTCTGATATTAACCTTCCCTCGTGACCTATCTTAACTCTGATATTAACCTTCCTTCGTGACCTACCTTAACTCTGATATTAACCTACCCTCGTGACCTACCTTAACTCTGATATTAACCTTCCTCGTGACCTACCTTAACTCTGATATTAACCTTCCCTCGTGACCTACCTTAACTCTGATATTAACCTTCCCTCGTGACCTACCTTAACTCTGATATTAACCTTCCCTCGTGACCTACCTAAACTCTGATATTAACCTTCCCTCGTGATCTACCTTAACTCTGATATTAACCTTCCCTCGTGACCTACCTTAACTCTGATATTAACCTTCCCTCGTGACCTACCTTAACTCTGATATTAACCTTCCCTCGTGACCTACCTTAACTCTGATATTAACCTACCCTCGTGACCTACCTTAACTCTGATATTAACCTTCCCTCGTGACCTACCTTAACTCTGATATTAACCTTCCCTCGTGACCTATCTTAACTCTGATATTAACCTTCCCTCGTGACCTACCTTAACTCTGATATTAACCTACCCTCGTGACCTACCTTAACTCTGATATTAACCTTCCCTCGTGACCTACCTTAACTCTGATATTAACCTTCCTCGTGACCTACGTTAACTCTGATATTAACCTTCCCGTGACCTACCTTAACTCTGATATTAACCTTCCTCGTGACCTACCTTAACTCTGATATTTACCTTCCCTCGTGACCTACCTTAACTCTGATATTAACCTTCCCTCGTGACCTACCTTAACTCTGATATTAACCTTCCCTCGTGACCTACCTTAACTCTGATATTAACCTTCCTCGTGACCTACCTTAACTCTGATATTAACCTTCCCTCGTGACCTACCTTAACTCTGATATTAACCTTCCCTCGTGACCTACCTTAACTCTGATATTAACCTTCCCTCGTGACCTACCTTAACTCTGATATTAACCTTCCCTCGTGACCTACCTTAACTCTGACGGCAGCAGTGTAGTTGGATGTAGCAGCTGCGTTGGCAGCCTCGCAGGTGTAAGACCCAGAGTGATGCTCTCGTAGTTTCTTGAAGAGCAACACCTGAGGAAATAGTGACTCGTGTCAGCAGTGCTGGTCCACAGGTGTCAGCAGTGCTGGTCCACAGGTGTCAGCAGTGCTGGTCCACAGGTGTCAGCAGTGCTGGTCCACAGGTGTCAGCAGTGCTGGTCCACGAAGATGAACCAGCAATGACAAACGAGTCTTAACTAAAATCCAGACAATGAATGTCGTTCTCTCGTACTGGTTATTAAAAAGTAAACTTTTATATATCCAAAAAGAATCTACAGGATAACTAATCCAGTTTTAACGATTGAAATATATTAGAATGTTATATTATAAATACAAGAATTATACAGCTCTGCAGATAAGCCCAATTCTTTCTGTAAAATATAAACGCGAGGTAATAAGTTCTGTATGAATGCAGATGATACTAATATTAAGTAATTAAAATCACGAAGATTGAGTGCCAAACAAAAGTCTCAGACGAATTAAGACACAACAATATCCTTATTGTTTAACTATTGAAAGATGAACAGACGTTATTATAACGTTTAAGAAATTATTTACCCATTCGTGGTGTTTATAACACAAACCTTGCAAGAATCCCCACCCACCCACAGCACCTTAACATAGCCTCACAGACCCACCCTAGAGTACTCGCTCATCTGCTTGATATCAATGCCCGGGTCATGCTGCAGGTGGCGACCGTCCTTGAGCCAGTTGATGGTGATAGGCAGGTCGCCAGAGTTGATCATGCAAGTAAGCTGCGTCCTCTCTCCTTCCTGCAGGTCACTCCGGAACGAAAACGGCTCGATTTTGGGAGGCTCTGTAAGCGAGGAGTGTTTAACGAGTTTAGTGTCATATATATATATATATTACGTAAATAAGATAAGTTTTCGCTCTTGTATTACACCCATGTAACAGATTAACTAGGCAAGTATACTTTTATCATTATAGTTAAGATTAACATTAAATCTCATTGTATATATACTACTAAGAGATATTCACCTCTTATTATATTAACTTTGTTTATATCATTTATAAAAAAAATAGAATGTTTATTATTAATAACTGTGTAACGCTCTAGATTCTCGCCTTTGAACTTCGACAAGGAAGCAGAGAGTTGATGAGCAGGACACATGGGAAACAGTCAGGTATCTTTATTGTTGGAATGTTTCCAGTACTCCGTACTGGAGTACGGAGGTAGCAGGTGTAGTAGTGTTTCCAGATATATCTCCTGGTCCAGACACTCTCTGCTTCCTTGTCGAAGTTCATAGGTTAGAGCTTATAAAGAATGAAATGGCATAACACCGTGACTGAAACAATACACAAGTAACCCCCATAGAAGAATGTGTGAGTTATTTGTGTACTGGAGCCTATAACGTTAAGCATGTATAGTTTTATACGTACTGAGCACATGTAGGAAGGTGTGTGAGGACGACGTCTGCCCCTGTCGCCTGAGACGACCAGTGAGGACCAGCGTCTTGCCAGCGTTCCTACCAGTGTCCCGTGGCTGTACACAGCGCTCCTCCTCCACACAAGTGTCCTTGCGCTATCCTTGCTGCAACACAGACTGTTCCCTTGCTGCTATCTCCGCCAGGTGAAACGAGAGAATGAAGAAGACCAGAGAGAGAGAGAGAGATGAGAGAGAGAGAGAGAGAGAGAGAGAGAGAGGAGAGAGAGAGAGAGAGAGAGAGAGAGAGAGAGAGAGAGAGAGAGAGAGAGAGAGAGAGAGAGAGAGAGAGAGAGAGAGAGAGAGAGAGAGAGAGAGAGAGAGAGAGAGGAAGAGAGACTCACCTGAGGGAGGTGGGGAGGGTATGGCCCTCCCTACGCCAGGTAATGGTGGGGGTAGGGTATCCTCCTGCAGGACACCACACCCCAACATCCTCCCCAGACACCACCGTCACGTTACCCATGGCACGAACGAAGGGCGGACCTGCAGGGCACGAAACTGGTGGTCAGGAGGGCAAGATAACAACAGAAACTGCGTAGGATATGGTGTGAAACATTGCATAGGATAAGGTGAGAAACATTGCGTAGGATATTGTATTTAAACCTGAACCATGAATCAGGGAACCGGTGGACCAATCGTCCAGTGGACCAGAGAACCAACAGACTAGTCGAGCAGTGGACCAGTGAACCAGAGGATTAGTCGATTAGTGAACCAATGGACCGCACAGCTTTCTGAGTTTATAACCCAAAAGCCTAACCTATGTTACAGACGATGTTTCGCTCAATATAAACCTTTATTAAAGTATCCAGTGGACTAACGGACTAGTTTACCAGTAAACCAGAGGACCAGTGAACCAATGGACTAGTGGACCAGTAAACCAATAAACCAGTGAACTAGTAGACCAGTTTACCAGTGGACCAGTAAATCAGTGAACTAGTAAACCAGTAAACCAGTGAACCAGTGGACCAGTAAACCAGTAAACTAGTGGACCAGTGGACCGGTGAACTACGCAGCATCCCGAGTTCCATAAGGTCATAAGTCTAGGACAAATATGCAAGTCTTAAGTGAGACAGAGCCAGTCTTAAACCCTCAGACATGGTTGTCTTGTCGGTAGTGACGTTTCGCTCTCTTCTCTCTACAAGACGCACTCATCAGAGGAACCTTATGGCGACGTTTCGCTCCCTCCTGCCTCCACGACTGTGAAAAGTGAAATTTTATTCTTTATCTCTAAATATTTCATATTGGTGTTTGGGCTTCCACTGTAGAGGTTCAATTATTTTCACATATATAAATTTAAGCCTATGAATGAAGTCCACTTCAGCTGTTTTTTTTTTTTTTGGTCTTAAAAAAATGTTAAGTTTATAGATGCCAGAACTTAAATGTGAAACATGGTGTGTATTATGCTTAAAAAATTGATGATTCCACAACGTTTAGTTGAACTCATTCACGAAATCGTAATAACACCAGAGGGAGGTTAGTATGTGCCACCACCGTGACCACTTGTGGTCACAGTGGTGGCACATACTAACCTCCCTAAGGTGTATAACTATACGTATTTGGATGAATCTTATTGTAGCCAGCTGGCCCAGTGGGTTAACTCACTGTCTTGATGATTTACAACTCACTCGCCACGGGTTCGAACCAGACCCGTTCCATGGTGTGATTTAGTTGAACCATAGAATTTAAATATCTTACGTTGAAGAAACATTTTCGTTAATCTCTGAGACTCGCAGGAGAGAGTGATTTCAGTCTGTGGTTTCCTGTTCTTATTTCGATACTAGTGAATATCGTAGTCTCGTCTACAGTGTCTGTACCCATACGTATTTTCTATGTTGTGATCATAGCTTCCCTTGTTCTTCGTTCTTACAGTGACTGGTTCAGTTCTTGCAGTTGGTCTTCATAGGTCAGTCACCTCATAACAGGGACCTGTCTGGGTGCAGTCTATATATGTGTGTGTGTGTGTGTGTGTACTCACCTAATTGTGGTTGCAGGGGTCGAGACTCAGCTCCTGGCCCCGCCTCTTCGCTGTCTGCTACTGGGTCTCTGCTCTCCCTGCTCCATGAGCTTTATCATACCTTGTCTTAAGACTATGTATGGTTCCTGCCTCCACTATATCTTTCTCTAGTCCATTCCACTTCCTGACTACTCTGTGGCTGAAGAAATGTTTCCTGACATCCCTTTGACTCATCTGAGTCTTCAGCTTCCAGTTGTGTCCCCTTGTTTCTGTGTTCCCTCTCTGAAACAACCTGTCACTATCTACCTTGTCAATTCCCCAGTATTTTGTATGTCGTTATCATGTCTCCTCTGACCCTTCTTTCCTCCAGTGTTGTTAGTCCTATTTCCCCTCAACCTTTCTTCATAAGATAGACCCCTGAGTTGTGGAACTAACCTTGTCGCAAACCTTTGCACTTTCTCTAGTTTCCTTACGTGCTTGACCAGGTGTGGGTTCCAGACTGGTGCTGCATATTCTAGTATGGGCCTGACGTACACGGTATACAGTGTCTTGAACGATTCCTTGTTAAGGTAACGGAACGCTAATCTAAGGTTTGCCAGACGCCCATATGCTGCCGCAGTTATCTGGTTGATGTGTGCCTCCGGAGACGTGCTAGGCGTTATACTCACTCCAAGGTCTTTCTCCTTTGCCGAGGTTTGTAGCCTTTGTCCGCCTAGCTTGTACTCTGTCAGCGGTCTTCTTTGCCCTTCTCCGATCCTCATGACTTTGCATTTGGAGGGATTGAATTCGAGAAGCCAACTGCTAGACCAGATGTCGAGCTTGTCCAGGTCTGTTTGCAGCCCTGCCTGGTCCTCTTCCGATGTGATTCTCCTCATTATTTTCACATCATCCGCGAATAGAGACACTTCTGAGTCTATCCCGTCCGTCATGTCATTTACATATACCAGGAATAACACTGGTCCTAGGACTGACCCTGCGGTACACCACTCGTCACAGGCGCCCACTGTGATACCTCACCACGCACCATGACCCGTTGTTGCCTCCCTTTGAGGTATTCCCTGATCCATTCCAGTGCCCTTCCTGTTATACCTGCTTGTTCTTCCAACTTCTTTACTAATCTCATGTGAGGAACTGTGTCGAAGGCCTTCCTGCAGTCCAGGAAAATGCAATCAACCCACCCTTCTCTCTCCTGCCTTACCTCTGTTACTTTATCATAGAACTCTAGGAGGTTTGTTACACAGGATTTGCCTTCCCGGAATCCATGCTGTCTGGTGTTTATTATCCTGTTCCGCTCAAGGTGTTCCACCATTCTTTTCCTGATGATTTTCTCCAGGACTTTGCACACTATACATGTAAGTGACACCGGTCTATAGTTTAGTGCCTCTTTTCTGTCTCCTTTTTAAAAATGGGGACTACGTTGGCCTTCTTCCATACCTCAGGTAGCTGCCCAGTTTCAAGGGATGTGTTGAATATTGTGGTAAGTGGCACACTCAGTACCTCAGCTCCTTCCCGAAGAACCCACGGGAGATATTGTCCTGATCCATCGCCTTTGAGGTATCGAGGTCACTGAGTAACTGCTTCACTTCCTCCTCAGTTGTGTGTATGCCCTCTAGCACTTGGTACATCCCTTGTTGGTGACGAACCATGTCCTGTCTACCCAGCTGCCTTCCTTCCTCCATTGTGAATACTTCCTTAAACCTCAAGTTGAGCTCCTCACATACCTCTTGATCATTACTTGTGAGTTCCCCATCTTCTCTCCTCAGCCTTATCACCTGGTCCTTGACTGTTGTCTTCCTTCTGATGTGACTGAACATCAGTTTCGGGTCGGACTTAACTTTCGATGCTATGTCGTTTTCGTACTGTTTCTGGGCCTCCCT
Organism: Cherax destructor; assembly: GCA_009830355.1. Taxonomy (NCBI): domain Eukaryota; kingdom Metazoa; phylum Arthropoda; class Malacostraca; order Decapoda; family Parastacidae; genus Cherax; species Cherax destructor. The sequence continues at coordinate 37,525 of WNWK01007155.1, read as the reverse complement.
CCGTACTTGTGCATACTCGTTTCTAGCTCTTCTACTAATCTCTTTGTTTACTTGGGTTCTTTGCCTTCTGTACCGTTTCCATTCTCTGATACTCTGATTCTTTGCCTCCCTGCACCTTTGGGTAAACCAGGGGCTCTTTCTGGCCTTCCCATTTAAACATTTGCCTCTGGGTATAAACCGTTCCTCTGCCTCCTTGCACTTTGCCCCTACGTATTCCATCATTTCATTTATTGTCAGTCCTTCCATTTCCCTTTCCCACTGGATGTCCTGCAGGAAACTCCTCAAGCCCGTGTAGTTTCCTCTTTTAAAGTCTGGTTTGTCTCTATCGGTACTGTTTTCCTCTCCACCTGTAGCTCTACAATGTACTCAAAGCTAAGCACCATATGGTCACTGGCTCCCAGGGGCTCTCGTGCGTTATGTCTTCAATATCTGAGCTGTTCAGGGTGAATACAAGGTCCAGTCTTGCTGGTTCATCTTCTCCCTCTCTCTGGTCGTGTCCCTGACATGTTGGTGCATCAGGTTTTCCAGTACCACGTCCATCATCTTGGCTCTCCAAGTTTCTGGACCCCCACGTGGTTCATGGTTCTCCCAGTCGATCTCCCTGTGGTTGAAATCTCCCATGACTCAGTAGCTTCGCTCTGCTCATGTGTGCTTTCTTGCCACCTCCGCCAGGGTGTCCACCATCGCTCTGTTGTTCTCATCGTATTCTTCTCCTGGCCTCCTGCAGTTCTGTGGTGGGTTATACATCACTGCAATGATTATCTTATGCTCCCCAGACTGGATGGTACCTACTATGAAATCCCGTTCTCTACCCCCCTCCACTCCTACCATTTCCTCGAATCTCCAACGGTGCCTTACAAGCAGTGCGACCCCTCCACCCCCCCTGCTCCTCCTATCTTTCCTCAGGATCTGATATCCCTGTGGGAAGATTGCATCTGTTACTGTCTCATTTAGCTTAGTTTCTGTGACCGCTATGATGTCTGGGGATGCCTCATCTATTCTTTCATTCCACTCTTCATACTTATTCGTAATTCCATCCGCATTTGTGTACCAAACCTTCAACCTTGTTTCCAATACTGTGGCCCTGGGGAGATCTTGGTGGGATGGGGGTGTGGGCAGGGTGCCCGCAGGGGGTTGGAGCATGGGTGGGGGTGATTGTATGGTTGGGGTATGGGCAGGTGGGGTGCAGCTTGAGGTGGGGGTGGGGGTAACTGTGACGGTGGGTTTTCATTTGCTAGGGTGGGGACAGGGGGCCTGTGTGTGTGTGTGTGTGTGTGTGTGTTAGATACTAGTTGTCAAAGGCAACTGTCGATAGATACTTGACTGTTTTGTATGTGTGAGGGTGTGGTGAGTGTGTGCGTTGCATGGAGGAATGGAGGTAGAGAGAGAGAAAGAGAGAGAGAGAGAGAGAGACAGAGAGAGAGAGGCAGACACCTACTAAGATCCACCACCTTCTGAACAGGCTGATCCAATGTTTTCTCACGCTTGCCTGTACGTCTGGTCTTACTCACACTCATCATGTTTTCTCTGACTAGCCACGGTGGCGGTGTTCCTGCGAGTGGTTTAGCACTGGCAGGTTCATCCACGGTGGCAAGGCATACACTGCAGTGGCGCCACGGTGGTCATTCGTCTACCACGGTGGCAGAGTGGTTCTAGCCACGGTGGCAGAGTGGTTCTAGCCACGGTGGCAGAGTGGTTCTATCCACGGTGGCAGAGTGGTTCTAGCCACGGTGGCAGAGTGGTTCTAGCCACGGTGGCAGAGTGGTTCTAGCACGGTGGCAGAGTGGTTCATCAGGCCACGGTGGCAGAGTGGTTCTAGCCACGGTGGCAGAGTGGTTCTAGCCACGGTGGCAGAGTGGTTCTAGCCACGGTGGCAGAGTGGTTCTAGCCACGGTGGCAGAGTGGTTCTAGCCACGGTGGCAGAGTGGTTCTAGCCACGGTGGCAGAGTGGTTCTAGCCACGGTGGCAGAGTGGTTCTAGCCACGGTGGCAGAGTGGTTCTAGTCTTGTTGAAAATCACGGGGAAGCAGCCTGGGAACCGAGAGGAAATCAGGTTTGATCGAATTGTTAAAGAAACCTTCACCAACACTGAGGAACCCTCCTCGATGAGAGTGTTCTATTGATGTTTTGGCTAATCGGTGTTTCTAAAAACAGAAAACATAATTCTTGACCCTATTTATCCTATTTCTTATCGTCCCCATATTCCTGTTCTTATCTTCACTCTACTCTCCTCTGTTTCTTCTTGCAATCTCCTTTTTTAAGCTTTTCGGGAATTCTGGCCATTGAGAAAACAAGACAAACATTAGATGAGGTGGTGGGTGTTGACGACAGGTGTTGACAGCTGGTGAGACAGCTGAACTAGAGATGAGTAACTAAAAACCACGACCTCCCCAGCTGGATAAACACTGGCCATGATGCAACCCCCCACCTATCAGTGCCTCGAAAAACTACATTCATTTGCCACTGTAAAAAGCGCGTCACAATGAGAGTCAGAAAGGCCCATGAATGCACTCGTTTGTATCACTTAAAATACGTGTATTCCATACACTCTTGCAGCCATATATTCAGGCAGCACACAAAGGGAAGCTCTTACGTGGGGATATGTTGTGGTTTTTCCTGGCTAGCTAAACAATGTGGGGTACAAAGGCACACTGCCCACGGCAATGAAGAAAATGCATGGGTGCACAACGAGGTTTTATTGTGAAAACGTTTCGTCCTACGAAGCGAAACGTTGTCACAATGAAGCCTGTGTCGTTTCTTCAAGTAAACAAAGTACTCGAATACTAAGCGAATCGTAAAAGTAAATATTTAAGTTTAACTGCAATTTGTACCTCCAGCACGTCGCAGGAGGGTCGTAACAGCACGTCGCTGGCAGGGTCGTAGAAACACGTCGTTGGCAGGGTCGTAGAAACACGTCGCTGGCAGGGTCATTACCGAGCCACTAATGGGCAAAGATTAAATTTACAACCAGGTAGGTGCCAACTTGTAAACAATGTAACGATGCCTCTGGAACTGCACAGTTGGCACTCGTGACCCCCATCTTCACATTCACACGATCTGTGGCACTGGGATGTGCTAAGGCAGCTGTGCCACTGGTGAGTCGTTCATGGATGAAAGCAAGAGGGGTGCTAGAGTATAAAATATTTTTCATTATTCAGGAGTTCGCCTTGCAAAAGGAGGTGAGAAATGCGGACTCTAACTCATCCTTCACTGTCCTTCACTGTCATTCACTGTCCTTCACTGTCATTCACTGTCCTTCACTGTCATTCACTGTCATTCATTGTCCTTCACTGTCATTCACTGGGGGTTTATTTTAATCGTTTCTTCATGACTGGTCGTACACAGGTGACATGCGACCTTAATAACCCTTGTTTAGTCTGTAGCGTTTAATGCTAATGAACCAACTAACTAAAGAAAAGGAGTTACCGTAGACGTTGAGTCTGGCTGAGTGGGCGACAGAGCCGTGGGCGTTGTGGGCGGTGCAGGTGTAGGAGCCGCCCTCACGTGTGGTCACTGAGCTTAGGTTCACCAGGCTCACCACCTCCCCCAGGGGAGTCCTGGAGCTTCCCACACTCGTGCTGTAGGAGAGACAATAATGAGAGAGACTGTGAAAGGAGAGTGTTGGGGAGGGTGAAAATGTGGTGGGAGAGAGAGATGGGGCAGAAGAGGAAGGATGGAACGAGATAGGAAAAACGCTGCTGGGAGACTATAGGAGAATAGTAAATAAAGAGAGATTGAAGTTAGACAGAGAAAGTCACTTGCTAAGAGAGATGTAGAGAGACTTCTGCAATAGGAAGCGACAGGATGAGACTGGAGGAGACTTGGGAGAACAAATATCTCAGAGACTTACAAGGTGAACCTGTCACCTGGTCCAGCGAGCATGTTCAGTGGTCCATGAACCTGTCACCTGGTCCAGCGAGCATGTTCAATTGTCCATGAACCTGTCACCTGGTCCAGCGAGCATGTTATGTGGTTCAGCTACTACTGAGAAGAACCAGGACCACAATTGTTAGTGATCCCAGTTGTTAGCGACCACACTTGTTAGCAACCGCAGTTGTTAGCAACCACAGTTGTTAGCGACCACACTTGTTAGCAACCACAGTTGTTAGCAACCACAGTTGTTAGCGACCACACTTGTTAGCGACCACAGTTGTTAGCGACCACAGTTGTTAGCGACCACAGTTGTTAGCAATCACAGCTGTTAGCGAGTATTCACCTATTTGTGATTGCAGGGGTCGAGTCACAGCTCCTGGCCCCGCTCACAGTGCATTAAGGTAAGGCCAGCTAGCTGTTGTGGTTCTCTCCGGCCTAAGTAAGTTTGCAGAACTTAGTAGCCAGCAAAAAATCAAAGTTTTGCGACAAGTTACGGCGAAGCCGATCAAAGAACCAAGATTTACGATACACAAACACTATTTTGAAGCGAAAAAGAACTTTGTTCTTTACAGAAGAGAGGGGAAAATAAATTTCCTCTCGTGTGTCTGGATGATTTTCCTTGTCTGAGTAGAATGCTATAAGGGGGGAAAAACTATGATACTTGACAAGGAAAAGTATAACCTGGAGATGATATACTGACTTTGAAGTTTGGGAAAACTATCGTGTTACCCTCTCTTCTCCTGACACGGAACAATGACTTTCATGATTCTTTATGGTAGTGAGTTTGTAGAGAGCATCTCGTGAACTTACAAGACTGTGACTTTATTCTCGAGGTTTAGTGACTTTATTCTCGAGGTTCAGTGACTTTATTCTCGAGGTTTAGTGACTTTATTCTCGAGGTTTAGTTTACATAACCGTGTCAGTGAGTTTTGTTAGGAAGTAAATAAAGTGGAAGATTGTGAGGAGGACACAGTGAGTCTTAATTATCCTCTCAGTGATCAGTGTTGATAGTGGAGACTGAAGGAGGAGTGGAGAGGTCAAGATGAGGGGGTCAGTCTCTCAGTCTGGAGAAGCGTCCAGCTCCATGGTCTCTATCAAGGGACTGACCACCTCAAAGCTATACCTTCAAGATTGAGGGACTGACCACCTCATCTTTCATCTCTCCACTGCTCCTGGAGTCTTCAGTGTTAGTCACCTCAGCAATGCTAGCGACTGAGAATGACTGGTTGAGCACAACTCTCCTCAACTCTTCTCATTAAGAGGTGAGAAACAAACCAGATTAAAACTTACTCTGTATTTTTCTTAGTTTAATAAACCAGACTGACGTTGAAGGCGCCATGATGGAAGGAAATTTTAATTGAAATAACATTTTTTATTTTAGTACATCGGCTGTGTGAGGGCAATAGTGGGAGGGGAAGTGACCTGTGTGAGGGCAATAGTGGGAGGGGAAGTGACCTGTGTGAGGGCAGTAGTGGGAGGGGAAGTGACCTGTGTGAGGTCAGTAGTGGGAGGGGAAGTGACCTGTGTGAGGGCAGTAGTGGGAGGGGAAGTGACCTGTGTGAGGGCAGTAGTGGGAGGGGAAGTGACCTGTGTGAGGGCAGTAGTGGGAGGGGAAGTGACCTGTGTGAGGTCAGTAGTGGGAGGGGAAGTGACCTGTGTGAGGGCAGTAGTGGGAGGGGAAGTGACCTGTGTGAGGGCAGTAGTGGGAGGGAAGTGACCTGTGTGAGGGCAGTAGTGGGAGGGGAAGTGACCTGTGTGAGGGCAGTAGTGGGAGGGGAAGTGACCTGTGTGAGGGCAGTAGTGGGAGGGGAAGTGACCTGTGTGAGGGCAGTAGTGGGAAGGGAAGTGACCTATGTGAGGGCAGCAGTGGGTAGGGAAGTGACTTGTATGGGGCAGTAGTGGATGGGAAGTGATCCTACTGGTCTGAGGGTTAGCAATGGGCGGAGAAGTGACGTACCTGTGTGAGGGCAGTAGTGGGCGGTGGTCCCGGGTCCAGGTGATGACAGGGGCGGGCACGCCCACGGCAGTACACTTGAGGGAGACAGGTGATCCTGGTGTCACTGTCTGTTCGATGTGGGTGTAACGCAGCTGTGGCGCCGACTCTGTGGGCGTGAGACGTCGTCAGCGGTGAGTTAACGTAGGGTGGGTGGTGAGTGGGCGTGGAGTGGGTGGTGAATGGGCGTGGGATGGGTGGTGAATGGGCGTGGGATGGGTGGTGAATGGGCGTGGGGTGGGTGGTGGTGGACGTGGGATGGGTGGTGAGTGCGCGTGGAGTGGGTGGTGAATGGGCATGGGATGTGTGGTGAGTGGGCGTGGGATGGGTGGTGAATGCGCGTGGGGTGGTGATGAGTGGGCGTGGGATGGGGGGTGAGTGGGTGGTACATAAAACACTTCATCTGTCTCTGAGAATACAGGAAAAATATGTTAAACAAGGTGGCACTATAGCAGAGGATCAGTGGCACTATAGCAGGTCAGTGGCACTATATCAGAGGGTCAGTGGCACTATAGCAGAAGGTCAGTGACACTATAGCAGAGAATCAGAGGCACTATAGCAGATCAGTGGCACTATAGAAGAGGGTCAATGGTAGTATAGCGGAGGGTCAATGGTAGTATAGCAGAGGGTCAATGGCACTATAGCAGAAGATCAGTGGCACTATAGCAGAGGGTCAGTGGCACGATAGAAAAGTAAGTAAGTGTATTTAAACTTTTTACAACCAAATGTGGCTTACCTGAGTTCTTTACCATGTGGCTTACCTGAGATCAACAGGAAGTGGCTTACCTGGGATCAACAGGAAGTGTCTTGCCTGGGATCAACAGGAAGTGTCTTACCTGGGATCAACAGGAAGTGGCTTACCTGGGATCAACAGGAAGTGTCTTACCTGGGATCAACAGGAAGTGGCTTACCTGAGATCCACAAACCGTAGCTTACCTGGTCGAGTATAAGGGTTCAGACCAAGGTCTCTAGAGAGTCGTCGTAGCTGGCTGCCTTCCTCTTCCTTCACGATCTCTACCTGTACACCAAGCTGTGTCAGACACAGGTCAGTGAGAGAGAGTGAGACTGTAGTACATTGTCACCTTAAATTGTGCAAGATTTTCAATTAAATAAAAATAATGATAATAATAATAATAATAATAATAATAATAATAATAATAATAATAATAATAATAATAATAATAATAATAATAATAATAATAATGATAATAATAATGATGATAATAATAATAATAATAATAATAATAATAATAATAATAATAATAATAATAATAATAATAATAATAATAATAATAATAATGATGATAATAATAATAATAATAATAATAATAATAATAATAATAATAATAATAATAATAATAATAATAATAATAATAATAATAATAATAATAAAAGAAGAAGAAGAAGAAGAAGAAGAAGAAGACGAAGAAGAAGAAGAAGAAGAAGAAGAAGAAGAAGAAGAAGAAGACGAAGAAGAAGAGGAAGAAAAAGAAGAAGACGAAGAAGAAGAAGAAGAAGAAGAAAAATAATAATAATAATAAAACCAACAATAATAATAATAATAATAATGATGATAATAATAATGGGGTCAAAAAAGGCCAAAAAATTTAATTAATTATTTGGGAACAAAAATAAAAATAAAAAAACGGACAGAAAATGGAACAAAAACATTTTTTTTAATATGGATAGGGAGTGCACTAAACCAGTAAGGGTCATACAGCGCCAGGGAAATGCAAGGTTTGATCCGAGGAAGGGGGGTCGGAGATAAAAGAAAAAAAACAATTGGTTTCAGAGAATCCTCTTAATACAACGTTTCGCTCGAGGCTGGGCCAATATTTTTTCTCGCACTTGATAAAGCCCAGTCTTGGGCGAAACGTTGGCTTTTGCCATTGTCTACCGAGGGGGTTAGGGGTGTGCAGGGGGGGGGGCAAAAGGAGGTTATTAATAAATATATGTTAATAATATATCTTGCCATTGTTAGTTTGCATTATTTTGCTTAAACAAATGCTATAAGATAAACGTGCCAGATGTTTCAGCAGTTGTGTAAGTGTGATCAATTTTACCAAAAAAGTCTTTGTTTACGAAGGGATTCTTATGTCTGTCTGAATTTGCCTTCTGGTTGCACTGTCAGGCGAAATTTCTCTGGCGCATCTTCCTTGTTTCTCTAATGCCTCCCCGATGTTTTTCAATACATTTAATGCTTCTTCAATGCTTTTAAAATGCTTTTGATGTCCCTTCGTTGCCTGGATAATGCATATAAATGACGCCTTTGATCTGTAGTCTACATTTAAAGACCACAATTTCACCCGCATTTAAAAATAGGTTTTGGTACTTCCAGTTACAAACAAGGGGGGATAAAATTCTAAAGACGTCTGAAGAAAGTACTTGTATGGGATACAACACCCATAAGATGAAGAATTTGACACATGTGCAGCATCTGGTGGTCTTTATTGTAGACGTTTCGCCCTCCAGTGGCTTTAACATTACAAATTTAAGGACGAGGAAGACAGAGTTGACTACTCTGCTCTTCCCCAACGTCAAGGATGATGGTCTGATTACCTCGTATTTTGTATATAGTTCTACTGTCTTTCCATTAAGTCCTTGTATTGATAAATCCACTGGATGGCGAAACGTTTACAATAAAGACACCCAGCCTAAAGAATACAATTCCAGCTATATTAAAAAGCATAAAATCTCACCCAAATTCAGAGAACGCAGTGCCAGACAAACCTAAATTATAACCTTCCAGGTTATATTAGAGAAGCTCTCTAATATATCCTTCTAAGTTATATTAGAGAGGCTCTCTAATATATCCTTCTAAGTTATATTAGAGAGGCTCTCTAATATATCCTTCTAAGTTATATTAGAGAGCCTCTCTAATATATCCTTCTAAGTTATATTAGAGAGGCTCTCTAATATATCCTTCTAAGTTATATTAGAGAGGCTCTCTAATATATCCTTCTAAGTTATATTAGAGATGCTCTCTAATATATCCTTCTAAGTTGTATTAGAGAGGCTCTCTAATATATCCTTCTAAGTTATATTAGAGAGCCTCTCTAATATATCCTTCTAAGTTATATTAGAGAGGCTCTCTAATATATCCTTCTAAGTTATATTAGAGAGCCTCTCTAATATATCCTTCTAAGTTATATTAGAGAGGCTCTCTAATATATCCTTCTAAGTTATATTAGAGAGGCTCTCTAATATATCCTTCTAAGTTATATTAGAGAGTAACTTGGCCAGGACAGCAATCAGTCGCAGGAGAGACAAATAAGGTAGCCAGAGAAGGTGATCCATGATGATGGTGATGATGGTGATGATGGTGTTGGTGATGATAGTGATGATGATGGTGATGATAGTGATGGTGATGATGGTGATGATGGTGATGGTGATGATGGTGATGATGGTGATGATAGTGATGGTGATGATGGTGATGATGGTGATGGTGATGATGGTGATGATGGTGATGGTGATGATGGTGATGGTGATGATGGTGATGGTGATGATGGTGATGATGATGATGGTGATGGTGATGATGGTGATGATGGTGATGATAGTGATGGTGATGATGGTGATGATGGTGATGGTGATGATAATGATGATGGTGATGATGGTGATGGTGATGATGGTGATGATGATGATGGTGATGGTGATGATGGTGATGGTGATGGTGATTATGGTGATGGTGATGATGGTGATGGTGATGATGGTGATAGTGGTGATGGTGATGATGGTGATGATGGTGATGGTGATGATGGTGATGGTGATTATGGTGATGGTGATGATGGTGATGATGGTGATGATGGTGATGATGGTGATGATGATGGTGATGATGGTGATGGTGATGATGGTGATGGTGATGGATGATGATGGTGATGGTGATGATGGTGATGGTGATGATGGTGATGATGGTGATGATGGTGATGATGGTGATGTGGTGATGTGTGATGGTGATGAGATGGTGATGATGGTGATGGTGATTATGGTGATGGTGATTATGGTGATGATGGTGATGATGGTGATGATGGTGTTTGGTGATGAGGGGATGGTGATGATGATGGTGATGATGGTGATGGTGATGATGGTGATGGTGATGATGGTGATGATGGTGATGGTGATGATGGTGATAGTGGTGATGGTGATGATGGTGATGATGGTGATAGTGATGATGGTGATGGTGATTATGGTGATGGTGATGATGGTGATGATGGTGATGATGGTGATGATGGTGATGATGATGATGATGATGGTGATGATGGGGATGGTGATGATGGTGATGATGGTGATGGTAATGATGGTGATGCTGGTGATGATGATGATGGTGATGATGGTGATGATGGTGATGATGGTGATTGTGATGATGGTGATGATAATGATGATGAGTGATGGTGATGATGGTGATGACAATGATGATGGTGATGGTGATGATGGTGATGGTGATGATGGTGATGATAATGATGATGGTGATGATGGTGATGGTGATGATGGTGATGATAATGATGATGGTGATGGTGATGATGGTGATCAAAGATGAGGTAATGAAGGATTATCCTGTACTTCAGTAAAATGAACACTGGAGAGCGAAACCTGTGACGACGTTTCGGTCTGACTTGGACCCATTAACAAGTCACACAGGATTATCCTGTGTGTGTGTGTGTGTATGTGTACTAACCTATATGTGAGTACACACACACACACAGACAACAGTACCTGGCAGGAAACAACGCTTGGGGCCTGTGCACCAGGCACAGCCAAAGGGAATGAGGAGAAAGGAGGAAAACTCGGGTACGCACAGGCACTGGCAGGCACACATGGGGCCCGAAGCAAGACGAGCAGGATAACAACACACGAGAGGGATATAGAAGAAGCAGCCAGGGTCACGAAGAGCACCACAGGAACAACGAATGGGAGCACAGAAACAACATATGAGAGGGTGGACAAAACAGCAGACACGCTAAACATGGAGACCCAAACAACACACTGCAGTGGACAGGGACGTAAGAGCAGACCGGACACACAAAGGAACACGGGGAATACATTCATGACAGCACCGGGAGAGGATAATGCACCTTTGACAAGGCAATGGGAGACACAGTGGGAGGAGGAAAGGGAGAAGTCGATTTTCATCTATGGCCTGAAGGAAGTCGAAGGAGACACCCACGACAGAAGGAAACAGGAGGAGACAGAACAGATCGATGGTATCATGCTAGCAATAGGGGGAGACTCATCCCAAGTGACAAATTTTCGGAGAATCGGGTGGTACACAAAGGGAAGAAATCGACCCCTCAAGGTAATATTCAAGGCAGAATCAGCACGCACCATGATCCTGCAAGAGAAAGCTCAGCTGAGGACGAACCAGGGGTACCGGAATGTATATCTAGATCGAGACAGAACACAGGAAGAAAGGGAGGCCCGGAGGGAGAGGATAAGAAGGAGAAGAGAGGGGGAAGGGGAGACAGCGAGATACGGAGGACACCAAGCCCAAGCAGGACAAACACACACACTGGAAATACCCTCAGCGGGCCTCATATCACAAACAACCCACGACACCCATACACTCTAGCACCACACCCACTTATCAGGCCCCCTGTCCCCACCCTAGCAAATGAAAACCCACCGTCACAGTTACCCCCACCCCCACCTCAAGCTGCACCCCACCTGCCCATACCCCAACCATACAATCACCCCCACCCATGCTCCAACCCCTGCGGGCACCCAGCCCACACCCCCATCCCGCCAAGATCTACCCAGAACCACAGTATTGGAAACAAGGTTGAAGGTTTGGTACACAAATGCGGATGGAATTACGAATAAGTATGAAGAGTGGAATGAAAGAATAGATGAGGCATCCCCAGACATCATAGTGGTCACAGAAACTAAACTAAATGAGACAGTAACAGATGCAATCTTCCCACAGGGATATCAGATCCTGAGGAAAGATAGGAGGAGCAGAGGGGGTGGAGGGGTCGCACTGCTTGTAAGGCACCGTTGGAGATTCGAGGAAATGGTAGGAGTGGAGGGGGGTAGAGAACGGGATTTCATAGTAGGTACCATCCAGTCTGGGGAGCATAAGATAATCATTGCAGTGATGTATAACCCACCACAGAACTGCAGGAGGCCAGGAGAAGAATACGATGAGAACAACAGAGCAATGGTGGACACCCTGGCGGAGGTGGCAAGAAAAGCACACATGAGCAGAGCGAAGCTACTGGTCATGGGAGATTTCAACCACAGGGAGATCGACTGGGAGAACCATGAACCACGTGGGGGTCCAGAAACTTGGCGAGCCAAGATGATGGACGTGGTACTGGAAAACCTGATGCACCAACATGTCAGGGACACGACCAGAGAGAGGGGAGAAGATGAACCAGCAAGACTGGACCTTGTATTCACCCTGAACAGCTCAGATATTGAAGACATAACGCACGAGAGCCCCTGGGAGCCAGTGACCACATGGTGCTTAGCTTTGAGTACATTGTAGAGATACAGGTGGAGAGGGAAACAGTACCGATAGAGACAAACCAGATTTTAAAAAGAGGAAACTACACGGTCTTGAGGAATTTCCTGCAGGACATCCAGTGGGAAAGGGAAATGGAAGGACTGACAATAAATGAAATGATGGAATACGTAGGGGCAAAGTGCAAGGAGGCTGAGGAACGGTTTATACCCAGAGGCAAATGTTTAAATGGGAAGGCCAGAAAGAGCCCCTGGTTTACCCAAAGGTGCAGGAGGCAAAGAATCAGAGTATCAGAGAATGGAAACGGTACAGAAGGCAAAGAACCCAAGTAAACAAAGAGATTAGTAGAAGAGCTAGAAACAGTATGCACAAGTACGGAGGGAGGCCCAGAAACAGTACGAAAACGACATAGCATCGAAAGTTAAGTCCGACCCGAAACTGATGTTCAGTCACATCAGAAGGAAGACAACAGTCAAGGACCAGGTGATAAGGCTGAGGAGAGAAGATGGGAACTCACAAGTAATGATCAAGAGGTATGTGAGGAGCTCAACTTGAGGTTTAAGGAAGTATTCACAATGGAGGAAGGAAGGCAGCTGGGTAGACATGACATGGTTCGTCACCAACAAGGGATGTACCAAGTGCTAGAGGGCATACACACAACTGAGGAGGAAGTGAAGCAGTTACTCAGTGACCTCGATACCTCAAAGGCGATGGGTCAGGACAATATCTCCCCGTGGGTTCTTCGGGAAGGAGCTGAGGTACTGAGTGTGCCACTTACCACAATATTCAACACATCCCTTGAAGCTGGGCAGCTACCTGAGGTATGGAAGAAGGCCAACGTAGTCCCCATTTTTAAAAAGGAGACAGAAAAGAGGCACTAAACTATAGACCGGTGTCACTTACATGTATAGTGTGCAAAGTCCTGGAGAAAATCATCAGGAAAAGAATGGTGGAACACCTTGAGCGGAACAGGATAATAAACACCAGACAGCATGGATTCCGGGAAGGCAAATCCTGTGTAACAAACCTCCTAGAGTTCTATGATAAAGTAACAGAGGTAAGGCAGGAGAGAGAAGGGTGGGTTGATTGCATTTTCCTGGACTGCAGGAAGGCCTTCGACACAGTTCCTCACATGAGATTAGTAAAGAAGTTGGAAGAACAAGCAGGTATAACAGGAAGGGCACTGGAATGGATCAGGGAATACCTCAAAGGGAGGCAACAACGGGTCATGGTGCGTGGTGAGGTATCACAGTGGGCGCCTGTGACGAGCGGTGTACCGCAGGGGTCAGTCCTAAGACCAGTGTTATTCCTGGTATATGTAAATGACATGACGGACGGATAGACTCAGAAGTGTCTCTATTCGCGGATGATGTGAAAATAATGAGGAGAATCACATCGGAAGAGGACCAGGCAGGGCTGCAAACAGACCTGGACAAGCTCGACATCTGGTCTAGCAGTTGGCTTCTCGAATTCAATCCCTCCAAATGCAAAGTCATGAGGATCGGAGAAGGGCAAAGAAGACCGCTGACAGAGTACAAGCTAGGCGGACAAAGGCTACAAACCTCGGCAAAGGAGAAAGACCTTGGAGTGAGTATAACGCCTAGCACGTCTCCGGAGGCACACATCAACCAGATAACTGCGGCAGCATATGGGCGTCTGGCAAACCTTAGATTAGCGTTCCGTTACCTTAACAAGGAATCGTTCAAGACACTGTATACCGTGTACGTCAGGCCCATGCTAGAATATGCAGCACCAGTCTGGAACCCACACCTGGTCAAGCACGTAAGGAAAGTAGAGAAAGTGCAAAGGTTTGCGACAAGGTTAGTTCCACAACTCAGGGGTCTGTCTTATGAAGAAAGGTTGAGGGAAATAGGACTAACAACACTGGAGGAAAGAAGGGTCAGAGGAGACATGATAACGACATACAAAATACTGCGGGGAATTGACAAGGTAGATAGTGACAGGTTGTTTCAGAGAGGGAACACAGAAACAAGGGGACACAACTGGAAGCTGAAGACTCAGATGAGTCAAAGGGATGTCAGGAAACATTTCTTCAGCCACAGAGTAGTCAGGAAGTGGAATGGACTAGAGAAAGATATAGTGGAGGCAGGAACCATACATAGTTTTAAGACAAGGTATGATAAAGCTCATGGAGCAGGGAGAGCAGAGACCCAGTAGCAGACAGCGAAGAGGCGGGGCCAGGAGCTGAGTCTCGACCCCTGCAACCACAATTAGGTGAGTACAATTAGGTGAGTACACACACACACACACACACACACACACACACACACACACACACACAGGTTGAATCATAGCTCCTGGTCCCGTGTTTTTATGTGTGTGTGTGTGAATAACAAGACGAAAGCGAATAAAATAAGATTAGAAGGAGAATTTAAAAGAATCAAAAACAAAAACGAGCCAGAAAAAGGAGATACAGTAAATTCTCTTATAAATCTCCTCTATATAGAATTTTTGTTTGTTAACGCTATTGAAAACGTACATCCAAAATTGAACAACACGTTTAAAGACCCCCATAAAAGGCACTGTTCAATTTAAACGGACATTTTAATCGCATTTACAATCCAAAAATCCCGCTTTATAGAGGAGCTTTATAAGAGTATTGACTGTATAGGAGAAGAGGATGTTTGTGAAGACTGAAAGTGAATGAGCGAGAGAAAGATAAACGAGGCCACGAGAAGCATTAGAGAGGAGATGAAAGAGAGAGAAGGAAGGGTAGTGATGACCCAGGTACAGTGGACCAGGAACACCACAGTGTGGGGGTCCAGCAGCAGCAGTAGCAGCAGCAGCAGCAGAAGCAGGAACAGTAGCAGGAGCAGCAGCAGGAGGAGGTGTCTCTTGCTGCTGATTACATTTGCATGCAGGAAGAAAGGGGAAAGAGGGAGAGAAGGGAGGGAGAGAGAGAGAGAGAGGAGGGAGAGATAGAGGATGGAGAGAGGAGAAGGGGAAAGCTTCAAAGCTCACGCTCCCTGCTCTCAATACAACCTGAAAGGGGGATGATTTGATTTAGGCATAACATTCAGGCAGTGCGTAGTTCAGTCATGAGGCGAAATGTTCAAATAATTACACTTTCGCGCATTTCAGGACTTTTCTTAAGAGAAAACGTTTCTCCACCAGTGGTCTCCATTCTGCTTTAATTAGGTACTGAAGAAGACGCCAGTCGTGCCGAAAGGTTTCCTTAACTAACTTTTTCAGATATGTGCGTGTTTGTAGATACTGGTTGTCAGAGGCACTTGTCGATAGACACTTGGTCTGTTTCTGTGTGTGTGGGGGGGGGGGTTCTAGTTTTCAAAGGCACTTGTCAATAGACACTTCATCTGTTTTGTTTGTGTGTAATTACTACTTGTTAAAGGCACTTGTTGATAGTCATTTGATCTCATTGTACTCACCTAGTTGTGGTTGCAGGGGTCGATTCACAGCTCCTGGCCCCGCCTCTTCGCTGATCGCTACTGGGTCCACTCTCCCCTGTTCCAAGAGCTTTATCGTACCTCTTCTTAAAACTATGTATGGATTCTGTGTGTGTGTGTGTGTGTATGTGTGTGTATTTCAGTACCTTTTGATGATGAGTGTAAGGGCGTGTCAGCAGGTGTAGCAGCTGGTGGTGGTCGTCACCATTGCCGTGGGCGGTGGTTGACGACTCTCCAGGGGCCCTCGCACCACCAACGTCAGCGTTGCTGTCCAATGGAACGACGCTGGCAGCTACGTTAGGGATGGCCGACGCCTTCGTCAGGATGTTCCTGCTGGTGCTGTGGCCATCACGGCGCCACCTGCTGTAAAGCGTCTTCATTAATAAGTATAAACTGTTTTATCATAGATGGTCACATAACAAATAAATATTCATTTTGGTAAAAGTTCCTCTACCTTCACTGTTATGACTGCCATCCCTATGACCCGCTCTGTGGGAAGGGGAAGGAGGCACTGTGAAGGAGGGAGGCACTGTGAAGGAGGGAGGCACTGTGAAGGAGGGAGGCACTGTGAAGGAGGGAGGCACTGTGAAGGAGGGAGGCACTGTGAAGGAGGGAGGCACTGTGAAGGAGGGAGGCACTGTGAAGAAGGGAGGCACTGTAAGAGAGGAAGAGCGGCACTGTGAGGGAGGAATGAAGTACTGTGAGTGAGGGAGGCACTGTAAGTGAAAAGCACTGTCAAGAGAGCTACCATTCTGCCTGTGTTCAAATTTAGATTTGTGCTCGATAAAAGAAGGAATTTACGAGACAAATGGAACATCCGGCGCAGGAAGGCACTTAACATCCCGCGCAGGAAGGCACTAACATCCCGCGCAGGAAGCATAACATCCGCGCAGGAAGGCACTTAACATCCCGCGCAGGAAGGCACTTAACATCCCGCGCAGGAAGGCATAACATCCCGCAGGCAGGAAGGCACTTAACATCCCGCGCAGGAAGGCACTTAACATCCCGCGCAGAAAGGCACTTAACATCCCGCGCAGAAAGGCACTTAACATCCCACGCAGAAAGGCACTTAACATCCCGCGCAGGAAGGCACTTAACATCCCGCGCAGGAAGGCACTTAACATCCCGCGCAGGAAGGTGCATAAAACAAATGCTACGTACTCACCTAGTTGTACTCACCTAGTTGTGGTTGCAGGGGTCGAGTCATAAATCCTGGACCCGCCTCTTCACTGGCCGCTACTGGTTCACTCTCCCTGCGCCATGAGCTTTATCATACCTCTTCTTGAAGCTATGAATGGATCCTGCCTCCACTACATCCCTTCCCGAGCTATTCCACGTCCTGACCACTCTGTGACTGAAGAAATACTTCCTGTGATTCACATCCCTGTGATTCATCTGAGTCTTCAACTTCCAACTGTGACCCCTTGTTGCTGCAGCAGTTATTTGGTTGATGTGCGCCTCAGGAGATGTGCCTGGTGTTATACTCACTCCAAGAACTTTTTCCTTGAGTGAGATTTGTAGTCTCTGGCCCCCTAGACTGTACTCCGTCTGCGGTCTTCTTTGTCCTTCCCCAATCTTCATGACTTTGCACTTGGTGGGGTTGAACTCCAGGAGCCAATTGCTGGACCAGGCCTGCAGCCTGTCCAGATCCCTTTGTAGTTCTGCCTGGTCCTCGAATTCTTCTCATCAACTTCACATCATCTGCAAACAGGGACACTTCGGAGTCTATTCCTTCCGTCATGTCGTTCACAAATACCAGAAACAGCACCGGTCCTAGGACTGACCCCTTTGGAACCCCACTCGTCACAGGCGCCCACTCTGACACCTCGCCAAGTACCATGACTCGCTGCTGTCTTCCTGACAGGTATTCCCTGATCCATTGTAGTACCTTCCCTGTTATCTCTGCCTGGTCCTCCAGCTTTTGCACTAATCTCTTGAGTGGAACTGTGTCAAACGCCTTCTTACAGTCCAATAAAATGCAATCTACCCACCCCCTCTCTCTCTTGTTTTACTGCTGTCACCCTGTCATAGAACTCCAGTAGGTTTGTGACACAGGATTTCCCGTCCCTGAAACCGTGTTGGCTGTCGTTGATAAGCTCATTCCTTTCTAGGTGTTCCACCACTCTTCTCCTGATAATCTTCTCCATGACTTTGCATACTATACAAGTCAGTGACCCTGGTTTGTAGTTTAGTGCTTCATGTCTGTCTCCTTTTTTTAAAAATTGGGACTACATTTGCTGTCTTTCATACCCCAGGTAATCTCCCTGTTTCGATAGATGTGTTGAATATTGTTATTAGGGGTACACATAGCGCCTCACCTTCCTCTCTCAGGACCCATGGAGAGATGTGATCCGGCCCCATCGCCTTTGAGGTATCTAGCTCACTCAGCAGCCTCTTCACTTCTTCCTCGGTTGCATGTATTGTGTCCAGCACTTGGTGGTGTACCCCACCTCTCCGTCTTTCTGGAGGCCCTTCTGTCTCCTCTGTGAACACTTCTTTGAATCTCATGTTGAGTTCCTCACACACATCGCGGTCGTTTCTCGTGATCTCTCCTCCTTCCTTCCTTAGCCTGATCACCTGGTCCTTGACTGTTGTTTTCCTCCTGATGTGGCTGTACAACAGCTTCGGGTCAGATTTGGCTTTCTTTGCTAAGTCATTTTCGTACTGTCGTTGGGCCTCCCTTCTTACCTGTGCATATTAATTTCTGGCTCTACGACTCCTCTCCTTATTTTCCTGGGTTATTTGCCTTCTATACTTCTACCATTCCCTAGCACATTTGGGTTTTTGGCTTCCCTGCACCTTTGGGTGAACCACAGGCTCATCCTGGCTTTTTCCTTGTTTCTGTTTCCCTTGGGTACAAACCTCTCCACTGCTTCCTTGCATATTGTTGTCACATATTCCATCATCTCGTTTACTGACTTCCCCCAGTTCTCTCTCCCACTGAAACCCATTCAGGATGTTCTTCATGTCCGCGTAGTCCCCTTTCTTGTAGTTTGGCTTCATTTGACTCGTGAATACTCTTTGGATATGTTGGCGATGTTGTAACCTACATAGCTCTCTCTCTCTAGTGTCTAGTATTGACGCTTATAACCAGATGAGTCGCTTATGTCGTCTCAGATGCCGCAGCATCTGAGACGACAACATAAGCTGTCCTTGTCGTCTTATCCCACTAATACTTAAAATATTCACTCCAGCTGAGAGGTGAGTATTTGTTATCATTTAAATGTTCGGAGTTAATACTCACTGCGTGAAGGTTCAGACTCAGTCGTGGACGATCGCAAGCGTTAGGATGCGTAACAGTTACCATGGAACAATAACAGAAGCAACGGATATAGTACGGTGACAACAGGAGACTCGTGTTGTTCACGGCAGATACATGACGATTCTAAGGGAATCCCAGAATCCTAAAGACAGACAACATAAGTAAATGTTACACACAACAGACTGACGACAGTAATAACAGGAGCACGAGACCCACAACAGACTGACAAACAGCGACAAAAGAAGCAATCGAGCCACAAAATTCAAGAACAACAGGAGCACTAGGCACCCAACAGACTAACAAAGTCAACAGGAGCAACAGACACAAGGGTTTTCCCGAGGTTTATTGCATTACCGTGAAAACAAGAGATGCCGACGAGGAATTCTCGGACATTAACTCTCTGAGAACTGGGATTTGTCAACAGCTCGAGGCAGAGAGACCAACACAGTACCACGAGGGCAACGAGGCCCCCCATAAACAAAACAGAACCAGAAGTTGTTGTACCACTGGAGTCTCCATTTTTAGTCACCTATGAACACATTGACTCCAGGCTGAGGGACTGATTACCTCAACTCCTCCTCATCTTTCTTCGTTCTTCTCTGTATTGGACTGAAGAAGCAACTGGCTGACGAAACGTTTTCCCAATAAAGATTCCCAAATGTTGCACAGGTGTCTCATTCTTTAACCAGTCACCTCTGTAGTCGACCGAAGAAGCCTACTCTGGAGGCGAAACGTTTCGGCAATGAAGATACCGTAGTATTTCACATATGTCTTCTTTATTATACTGTCGGTAATGTGTCTCATTTTTTTTAAATAATTAATCTCCACTAGGCAATAAATACGTAAATACATACATATATATGAATGCATACATAATTCATACGCACACATATATACCTTGAAGTATACGTTACTGCACACAGATGTCTTCCTAAGTAAGAGTCGTAACTCTAATTCCCTGATTACGAATCATTCATTTTTTAATCTTAATCCTAAACGATTTGTATCTTCCAATGTACAATGTGCTTCCCACTGCTGTTGAGTACATAGTGTCAGAGAGGGAGCAAGACAGTACCTGACCTACTCCAGTGATGGGTACATAGTGTCAGAGGGGAACAAGACAGTACTCTGACCTAGCCCAGTGATGGACATAGTTCAGAGGGAACAGACAGTATCGACCTAGCCCAGTGATGGGTACATAGTGTCGGAAGGGGAGTAAGACAGTACTCTGACCTAGCCCAGTGATGGGTACATAGTGTCAGAGGGATAAGACTTCTGACCTATCCGTGATGGTACATAGTGTCAGAGGAACAAGACGGTACTCTGACCTAGCCCAGTGATGGGTACATAGTGTCAGAGGGGAACAAGACAGTACTCTGACCTAGCCCAGTGATGGGTACATAGTGTCAGAGGGGAACAAGACAGTACTCTGACCTAGCCCAGTGATGGTACATAGTGTCAGAGGGGAACAAGACAGTACTCTGACCAATCCCTCTGTGATTCCCGTCCTGATAACTGGGTTTATTACATAACAAGAATGGCTACACATTGCTCTCATGGACGTCTGTATAATAAAAGCAAGAGACACAGAAAGACTGGCAGAAAGAGTAGCCATACGGAGGATCGAGCCTCCACCAGTCCTAGTTACAAAAGACTCACACGAGTTTAAAACTTATCACAGTAATAAATAACAAATTAAGATCATTTTTTCCTGTTCTGCAGAAGATATCAACACATGTCTGACGTCTGCTCTAAGACGTCAACCACAGTACGCAGAGATGAAAACGTCTGCGTAAACTAAACCCATCCTGAAGAAAAAGAGAGAACTGATCTCTATAACACAGCACTTCTCTAGAGAGAAGAGTTGTGTTATAAACACTTCTCTAGAGAGAAGAGTTGTGTTATAAACACTTCTCTAGAGAGAAGAGTTGTGTTATAAACACTTCTCTAGAGAGAAAAGTTGTGTTATAAACACTTCTCTGGGGGATGGAAAGTTTTTATAAACACTTCTCTAGAGAGAAGTGATTCCCAGTCCTCACGTGAAATAAAAAAAACTTAAAATTCCATACGGATAATCCGGTAATGGGTCAGAGAATGTGCGAAAAATACAACATTTCACACTGGCCGCAAAAAAAACGGGTAGAAAGGAAGTGAATGGTTGGTGGGAAGCTAACACAATCGTCGCCACCAAATGGGAACGCGACGTGAACAGCATTATAAAGACCGCCCTCTCTGACACTACTAGACGCTTTTATATATATATATATATATATATATATATATATATATATATATATATATATATATATATATATATATATATATATATATATGCTCCATGAGCTTTATCAAACCTCGTCTTAAAACTATGTATGGTTCCTGCCTCCACTACGTCGCTTTCTAAGCTATTCCACTTCCTGACAACTCTATGACTGAAGAAATACTTCCTAACATCCATTTGACTCATAGGAGTCTTCAACCTCCAATTGTGACCCCTTGTTTCTGTGTCCCCTCTCTGGAACATCTTGTTTCTGTGTCCCCTCTCTGGAACATCTTGTCTCTGTCCACCTTATCTATTCCTCGCAGTATTTTATATGTCGTTATCATGTCTCCCCTAACCCTCCTGTCCTCTAGTGTCGCCAGGCCGATTTCCCTTAACCTTTCTTCGTAGGACAATCCCCTTAGCTCTGGGACTAGTCTTGTTGCAAAACTTTGCACTTTCTCTAATTTCTTGACGTGCTTGACCAGGTGTGGGTTCCAAACTGGTGCTGCATACTCCAGTATGGGCCTGACGTATATGGTGTACAGAGTCTTGAACGATTCCTTAGTGAGGTATAGGAACGCTATTCTTAGGTATGTATGTGTATGAAGCAAGGTAACTAGTATAAACTCATATACATACAACAGTTTATGTATGTCCCAGCGATGTGTATGCACTGAGAGCAGCAGTGTATGTTTCTATAGATGAGATGTATATCTCAGTATGTGCATATTAAAAGTTACCTTTATAGCCAATATTAGGAATTAAAGTATACTTGACATGCAGTATTAGGTATTAAAGTATACTTGACATGCAGTATTAGGTATTAAAGTATACTTGACATGCAGTATTAGGTATTAAAGTATACTTGACATGCAGTATTAGGTATTAAAGTATACTTGACATGCAGTATTTGGTATTAAAGTATACTTTACATGCAGTATTAGGAATTAAAGTATATTTGACATGCAGTATTAGGTATTAAAGTATACTTGACATGCAGTATTAGGTATTAAAGTATACTTGACATGCAGTATTAGGTATTAAAGTATACTTGACATGCAGTATTAGGTATTAAAGTATACTTGACATGCAGTATTAGGTATTAAAGTTTTCTTTACATGCAGTATTAGGTATTAAAGTATACTTGACATGCAGTATTAGGTATTAAAGTATACTTGACATGCAGTATTAGGTATTAAAGTATACTTGACATGCAGTATTAGGTATTAAAGTATTTCTTACATGCAGTATTAGGTATTAAAGTATACTTGACATGCAGTATTAGGTATTAAAGATACTTGACATGCAGTATTAGGTATTAAAGTATACTTGACATGCAGTATTAGTATTAAAGTTATTTATACTTGACATGCAGTATTAGGTATTAAAGTATACTTGACATGCAGTATTAGGTATTAAAGTATACTCTGACATGCAGTATTAGGTATTAAAGTATACTTGACAGCAGATAGGCATTAAAGTATTTGACATGCAGTATTAGTATAAAGTATACTTGACATGCAGTATTAGGTATTAAAGTATACTTGACATGCAGTATTAGGTATTAAAGTATACTTGACATGCAGTATTAGGTATTAAAGTATACTTGACATGCAGTATTAGGTATTAAAGTATACTTGACATGCAGTATTAGGTATTAAAGTATACTTGACATGCAGTATTAGGTATTAAAGTTTTACATGCATATTAGGTATTAAAGTATACTTGACATGCAGTATTAGGTATTAAAGTATACTTGACATGCAGTATTAGGTATTAAAGTATACTTGACATGCAGTATAGGTATTAAAGTATACTTGACATGCAGTATTAGGTATTAAAGTATACTTGACATGCAGAATTAGGTATTAAAGTATACTTGACATGCAGTATTAGGTATTAAAGTATACTTGACATGCAGTATTAGGTATTAAAGTATACTTGACATGCAGTATTAGGTATTAAAGTATACTTGACATGCAGTATTAGGTATTAAAGTATACTTGACATGCAGTATTAGGTATTAAAGTATACTTGACATGCAGTATTAGGTATTAAAGTATACTTGACATGCAGTATTAGGTATTAAAGTATACTTGACATGCAGTATTAGGTATTAAAGTATACTTGACATGCAGTATTAGGTATTAAAGTATACTTGACATGCAGTATTAGGTATTAAAGTATACTTGACATGCAGTATTAGGTATTAAAGTATACTTGACATGCAGTATTAGGTATTAAAGTATACTTGACATGCAGTATTAGGTATTAAAGTATACTTGACATGCAGTATTAATGATCCGTCGCGGAGTCGACAGGCTTTAAACCCTTATCAGTCACTGTGAAAATATCCCAACTTAAGTCATCACATAATATTCTAAAAGAAATATATTAGTTAGATTCTAGATTTAAATGAATCAAATGTAGTTTAATTTTTGTGCACGCGATTTAATCTGACCAAAACATTAAACGCAGAGTATTGACGTTTTACAAAAGGTTCTCTGCGTCATCAGTGTTTATTAAGGAGGATCTAAGGGAGTGACCCTTTTCTGTTTTGTCATGGATCGAACCTGATTGCCTTTCCTTTTTCCAGGCTCCCTGCAGGTTTAGCACTCCCTTCTAAAGATAGTAAAATAATAATAATAATAATAATAATAATAATAATAATAATAATAATAATAATAATAATAATAGCAATAATATCAATATCACACTGCTACTACTACTACACTACTACTACTCTACTACTACTACTACTACTACTCTACTCTACTACCACTACTACTACTACTACTACTACTACTACTACTACTACTACTACTACTACTACTACTACTACTACTACTACTACTACTACTACTACTACTACTACTACTACTATAATAATAATAATAATAATAATAACAGTAATACTATTGTACCAATTAGTAAACATCATTTGTACAAGAATCTGAACAAATGTTCCACTTAAAACTGTAAGAAGGGAAAGATTTCAAGAAATCCAAAGAAAGTTTACTGAAAAAAACAGAATTGGCTGAGCCAAAACTACAGGTTATCAGAAAAATATAT
The DNA here is from genome assembly GCA_009830355.1 of Cherax destructor. Lineage (NCBI taxonomy): Eukaryota > Metazoa > Arthropoda > Malacostraca > Decapoda > Parastacidae > Cherax > Cherax destructor. The sequence goes on along the minus strand of WNWK01007155.1, from coordinate 13,181 downwards.
ATAGAAGAGTAAAAATATAAGCCAGAAAAATGGTGGAGAGTGAGATAGAATGGTGAAGGAGACGAGCTCAAAGAATTCAAACATCAAAGTCAAAAAAGAGAGATAGAAAGAGGAAAGAAAAAGATTGAACATAGAATATACATATGTATGTATATATATATATATATATATATATATATATATATATATATATATACATATATATATTATATATTTGATTTCTTCCTTATAACTGTGGTGACAGGACTGCCATCATCAGAAAATATTATAACTTGGTGAAATAGTTCGCTAAACGACTATCAAACGTAAGACCTCAAACAGCTCCTTAAACGACCTGAAATAGCAACATATCAAAGACTATCTATCTCTTAAACGTCCACTTCTACGCCAGTAACTCTAGGGTGAAGTGCAGTTATCTTTCACTTGTACCGTTGTTAAAGAGAGACAGAGATATCTCTCTCTCTCTCTATTGGAAGGAGGCTTCGTTATGACACTCTCTGGCTCTCTGTTAAGTCAGAAAGCTAAGTTAAATATTACACTAGATGTTATGCCGCTGAGATCAGTGGTCACGTGAGGTCATACCTGTCCTAAGCTGTCTGGGAATTAGCGTGGGGTGTTACCGAGCAGTGTTTTAGAATCTCAGGTTAAAGTGCTGAAGAAGGAGGTTCTACTTCTTCAGGAGGAAAATAGGAGGCTGAAGCTTCGCCTAGGAGGGTTTGGGAGTGAGTGTGAGATGGTTGGAGCTGGTGAGGAGGAAATGGTTACCAACAGTGAGAGTGGCAGCCGCTTGAAGTGGCAAGTGGTTCACAATTCAGGAAGAAGGAAGATTAATAGAGAAGATGTGAAGGTAGGAAATCGATTATCTGTTCTCCAGGACGAGTGTACTTCAGTGGTTAGTGAGGTTAAAGGTACCACTGACTTCCCTGCTAATCAAGGTAAGAATATTCTGATTATGGGAGACTCTCAAGTAAGATATATGGACCGTGCTTTTTGTAACAGAGACAGGAAGATCAGACAGAGGGTGTGCCTCCCAGGAGCTGGTATTGGTGACATAGTCAGCAGGTTGGATAATATTATGTCAGGTAATGGGAACAAGCCTATTATCTGTCTTAGTGCTGGTGGAAATGACATTGGGAAGGGCAGAAGACAGGAGCTACTAGATAAGTACAGGTCAGCCATAGAAGTAGTTAGGTCTAAGGGAGGGATCCCAATCATATGTAGCATTTTGCCTAGAAAGGGAGTGGGCAATGAATGGATGTCTAGGGCAATTGGTATAAATTGCTGGCTAGACAGCTACTGCAATTCCATTCATTGATAACTGGGACAAATTCTATGGCAAACGTGATATGTATGCAAGGGATGGGGTTCATCTCTCTGGGGCTGGAGTGGTTGCATTAGCCGATTCGATTGAGGGGGTCATTGGAGACTTGTCTAGGACTTTAAACTGATAGATTATAGAGGTATGGGTGTTTGTGGGAAACAATCAGGCTGTAGAATTAGGGTTGGAAACAGCAGATATTACCAGAATACCTCAGGGATATGTTTAAAAGACAATATTCAAAATAAAGTTGCTAGTAAAGGCAAAGCAATTGATCAACAAACAAAGAGAGATAGTAGAGGGCAACGAGTGACTAGCTCCCTTAAGGTTTACTATACAAATAGTAGGAGTCTAAGAAATAAGATAGATGAGCTAAGATTACTTGCAAGTGCAGGTAATATAGATATTATTGCTATAACAGAGACCTGGTTCAACCTGAAAGATAGAGAAATGCCTTCCGAGTGCAACATACAGGGATATAAACTATTCCACACTGATAGGGTCAACAGGAAGGGTGGTGGAGTGGCGATGTATGTCAGAGATAATTTAAATTGTTGTGTTAAACATCGGACACAGAATCTGTTTGACTACAGTTTCTCGATGGTCGTGAAAAATTAATTTTGGGTGTGATTTACAGGCCCCCAAGCCTGGATAGGGAGCGCAGTAAGCTGATATGGGACGAAATTCATAAGGCGTCTAGATATGAAAATGTTGTGTTAATGGGAGATTTTAACTTTAGACAAATTGATTGGAACAATGTGACAGGTAATCTTGAGTCTAGTGACTTTCTTGATACGGTTCAGGATTGTTTTTTAAAACAGTTTGTGACAGAACTAACTAGAGGTAGCAACTAGCTTGATTTGGTTCTTGCCAACAAAGAATCACTAATTAATAATCTTGAGGTTAATGAAGAGCTTGGGGAAAGCGATCACAAATCACTTAGTTTCAATATATCATGGAATTACCCATGTAACTGCAATCAAGTCCCTGTTCCAGACTCGCTTAGCCGACTTCATGGGGCTGAGAAATTACCTAGGTGGGCTAAATTGGGATGACCTGACTATGGGTCAGGTAGGTGGTTTTGGTTGCCAATAGTTCTAGCTGCCCAGACAACTTTTGTTCCAAGTAGGGAAATTAGATCTAATAAAAATGATCCTAAATGGATGAACAATAGATTAAAACATCTCATAGGTCAAAAGAGAGGCATATATAGGCGTATCAAAAGAGGGGATGAGCAGATAAGAAATCAATATTTTCAATTAAAGAGAGAAATAAAAAAAAAGGAATAAGAAAAGCAAAAAGGGATTATGAGGCTAAGGTCGCAAGGGATTCGAAGACTAACCCAAAAGGGTTCTTTCAGGTATACAGAAGTAAGATTAGGGACAATATAGGCCCACTTAAGAGTAACTCATGACAGATCACGGACAGTGATAAGGATATGTGTGAAATTTTCAATACTTACTTCCTCTCAGTTTTTACTCAGGAAGATACTAGCGGAATTCCAGAAATAATAAATTATGTTGAACAGGAAGATAATAGACTATGCTCGATTGAGGTAACTAGTGACATGGTCCTCAGACAAATAGAGAAATTAAAACCTAACAAATCCCCAGGCCCTGATGAACTGTTTGCAAGAGTTTTAAAGGAATGTAAAGAGGAACTTAGCAAACCTTTGGCAAATCTTTTCAATATATCACTACAAACTGGCATAGTGCCAGACAAGTGGAAAAGGGCAAATGTAATACCTATTTACAAGGCAGGTGACAGGTCCTTAGCTTCGAACTATAGACCAATAAGCCTTACCTCCATAGTTGGTAAATTTATGGAATCAATAATTGCCGAGGCAATTCGTAGCCATCTTGAAAAGCATAAATTGATTAACGAATCTCAACACGGTTTTACTAAGGGGCGTTCCTGTCTTACGAATTTACTAATTTTTTCACTAAGGTGTTTGAGGAGGTAGATCATGGTAATGAATATGATATTGTGTATATGGACTTCAGTAAGGCTTTCGATAAAGTTCCACATCAGAGGCTACTGAGGAAACTTAAGGCACACGGAATAGCAGGAGAAATTTTTTCCTGGGTAGAGGCATGGTTGACAAATAGGCGGCAGAGAGTTTGCATAAATGGAGAGAAATCAGAATGGGGGCGCGTCTCAAGCGGTGTTCCACAGGGGTCAGTTTTGGGCCCCCTGTTGTTTACAATTTACATAAACTACATAGATGAGGGAATAAATAGCAACATAAGCAAATTTGATGATGACACCAAAATAGGCTGTTCAATTCATTCTAATGAGGATATTAGAGCACTCCAGGATGATTTGAATAGACTGATGCAGTGGTCGGAGAAGTGGCAGATGCAGTTTAATGTAGACAAATGCAAAGTTCTAAATGTTGGGCAGGACAATAACCATGCCACATATAAACTGAATAATGTAGATCTTAATACTTGTGATTGCGAGAAGGATTTAGGAGTTCTGGTTAGCCGTAATCTGAAACCAAGACAACAGTGCATAAGTGTTCGCAATAAAGCTAACAGAATCCTTGGCTTCATATCAAGAAGTATAAATAATAGAAGTCCTCAGGTTGTTCTTCAACTCTATATATCTTTGGTTAGGCCTCATTTAGATTATGCTGCACAGTTCTGGTCACCGTATTACAGAATGGATATAAATGCTCTGGAAAACGTACAGAGGAGGATGACAAAGTTGATCCCATGTATCAGAAATCTTCCCTATGAGGATAGACTGAGGGCCCTGAATCTGCACTCTCTAGAAAGGTGTAGAATTAGGGGGGATATGATTGAGGTGTATAAATGGAAAACAGGAATAAATAAAGGGGATGTAAATAGCGTGCTGAAAATATCCAGCCAAGACAGGACTCGCAGCAATGGTTTCAAGCTGGAAAAGTTCAGATTCAGGAAGGATATAGGAAAGCACTGGTTTGGTAATAGAGTTGTGGATGAGTGGAACAAACTCCCGAGTACCGTCATAGGGGCTGGGACGTTGTGTAGTTTTAAAAATAGGTTAGATAAATACATGAGTGGGTGTGGGTGGGTGTGAGTTGGACCTGACTAGCTTGTGCTACTAGGTCAGATGCCGTACTAATTCATTAAGTGGAAGTGACCTGACTACCTGGAGTTTACCTGGGGAGGGTTAAATCCAGGTGGTCGGCTAGATAAATATATGAGTGGGTGCGGGTGGGTGTGAGTTGGTCCTGACTAGCTTGTGCCACTAGGTCAGATGCCGTGCTACTATAGTCTACTATTTGTTGTTAGTTGCTACGCTACTGTTAGGTAGTAGTTAGTTATTAGTTGCTACTACGATTGCTTTTAATACTTTAACTATAATAATAATAATAATTTAACTAATAATATAAAATAATAATAATAATAATAATAATAATAATAATAATAATAATAATAATAATAATAATAATAATAATAATAATAATAATAATAATAATAATAATAATAATAATAATGAAGAAGAAGAAGAAGAAGAAGAGAAAGAGGAAGAAAAAGAGGAAGAGGAAGGAGAGGAAGAAGAAGAATTAGCAACAATAATAATAATAAACAATGCAACTACTACACTACTTCTATTACTACAAATACTGCTACTACTAATACTACTACCACTACTGTTGCTACGACTACTACTACTACTACTACCACTACTACTAGCACTGTTGCTGATACGACTACTACTACTACTATTACTACTACCACTACCTTCCCTCGCCTTATCCAGTATTGTCTTCTGGCCTCTATTACTTTTCTCACCCCAGTTGTGACTTGACGATGGTCCAGGATGGACCAGGATGGACCAGGATGGACCAGGATGGTCCAGGATGGTTCAGGATGGACCATCGTCGTTCTTAAGAACGACGTTTAGGAAAAATTGTTCCAGCTAAGGTATTGTGAGTTGTGAGTTTTAACTATATCAAAAGAAATGTAAAGAGAGAGATTTAAAGAAGAGAAATGACAGGAAGAGCTGAGTAATGAAAACAAAGTGAAAGTGAGATGTCGAACACAGCATCACAAATTCAGCCAGAGTGCCTTTACGAAGTGCGGTGTGCGGACAGGCGTAGCAAGGTGGGTGATCCAGCAGCCGGCCCGGGGTGGCTGGGCCATCCATGAAGCCGGCCGGGGGGTTGGGTGAGCCAGACATGATCCCCGTGTCTGGTCTTGCTTCGCTGATCCACGCCTCTTAGAGTGGATCCCAGGTAAAAGAACATGATTTCAAGATGGAAAAACACACACTCACTTACAAACACACACATATATTCACTTACACACACAAATAGACAGACAAACAGACAGACAAACAGATAGAAAGGCAGATAGACACACACACAGAAACACAGACTCAGACACACAGACACACACACACACACACAAAAAAAATAAAAATAAAAAAAATATAAAAAGGATGTTAGGAAGTATTTCTTCAGTCATAGAGTTGTCAGGAAGTGGAATAGCCTAGGAAGTGACGTAGTGGAGGCAGGAACCATACATAGTTTTAAGACGAGGTTTGATAAAGCTCATGGAGCAGGGAGAGAGAGGACCTAGTAGCAATCAGTGAAGAGGCGGGGCCAGGAGCTATGAATCGACCCCTGCAACCACAAATAGGTGAGTACACACACACACACCACACACACACACACATACACACAAAAATTATAGATATATCCCAGTGAGTCGCCTCGCCCCCTAAACGGAGGGGCATTTTCAAAAGATTATCGAAAATCCTTTGGTTTGGATAGAACCCAAATCCCTCATTGTTGTTGTGTGTAGGTGAGGGACGTGAGGGGATCACAGAGGGAGGGAGGGTAGTAGGGAGAGAGGGAGGGAGGGAGAGAGGGAGAGAGAGGAAGTCAGCCCTGAATCATTATTCTCTCAGCTCCACCGCCTCCTGACGTACGTGTGCTGGCCCCTGGCCATACCTCGCACATTCTAATTATTTCAGTCAACAATTTGGTATTTAATTTAAGGTGTGTCGCCATTTAATAAAGCATACGTGAGGAATTACTTTTATTGAGGAGTAAAAGACCTTAATTCTTTAATTTGATTTCGGCCGCACGATGAGTATTATTGAGAACTTCTTCACTAATAACATTAGTGTGTTCTCTCCTTGCACTTCTTGCAGGGGTCGAGGCATAGCTCCTGGCGCCGCTTTTAATTCGTATTGATCGTTTTTTTTCTGTCTCTAGGCTCAGGAACCCGGTCTGTACTCACCTAATTGTGGTTGCAGGGGTCGAGACTCAGCTCCTGTGTGTATGTGTGTGTATGTGTGTGTGTGTGTGTGTGTGTGTGTGTGTGTGTGTGTGTGTGTGTGTGTGTGTGTGTGTGTGTGTGTGTGTGTGTGTGTGTGTGTGTGTGTGTGTGTGTGTGTGTGTGTGTAGCTGTAGGGTACGAATCACTGCTCCTGACTCCTACTTCTTGAGTGACAGTTACCTGGTACACATAAACGTAGCCGCCTTCTTGACCCTATCGTACCTTTCCGTAAAGAAGAGAAAGGATCACCTCACTCGACGACAAATTTAACTCCTAAGAAAATATTTCCCGACCTTCTAGCGTCTCAACTGTGTTCTTACTTCTTCACATCTACCTTTCTCTTCCCATTTCCGCCTCTCACTGTATACTGTACGCATTGAGAAATATACAACTCTCTGTGTATATAACCTTGACCGCTGATATATATTTTATTACACAAGGCTAACACCTACATTACACAGGAATAACACCTACAATACACAGGAATAACACCTACAATACACAAGAATAACACCTACAATACATAAGAATAACACCTACAATACACAGGAATAACACCTACAATACACAGGAATAACACCTACAATACACAGGAATAACACCTACATTACACAGGAATAACACCTACAATACACAGCAATAACACCTACAATACACAGGAATAACACCTACATTACACAGGAATAACACCTACAATACACAGGAATAACACCTACATTACACAGGAATAACACCTACATTACACAGGAATAAATATGAGAAAACAACAAATTATTCTTAATGTCAAATATGCAAATTGAGATTATTTAGTTACATACAGAAACATAATCAGCACAGAGATTGATATACAGGAGCTGGTGGTGAGGTGTAGCAGCTGGAGATGGTGGCACAAGTGGGCGAATCCATGAATGGAATTAGGTCACACCAAACTCTTATTTACCATGAGAGATGCAGAAAACATACACACACACATACACACACACACACACACACACACACACACACACACACACACACACACACACACACACACACACACTAACAAGGAATCGTTCAAGACACTGTATACCGTATACGTCAGGCCCATACTAGAGTATGCAGCACCAGTCTGGAACCCACACCTGGTCAAGCACGTCAAGAAACTAGAGAAAGTGCAAAGGTTTGCGACAAGGTTAGTTCCACAACTCAGGGGTCTGTCTTATGAAGAAAGGCTGAGGGAAATAGGACTAACAACACTGGAGGAAAGAAGGGTCAGAGGAGACATGATAACGACATACAAAATACTGCGGGGAATTGACAAGGTAGATAGTGACAGGTTGTTTCAGAGGGAACACAGAAACAAGGGACACAACTGGAAGCTGAAGACTCAGATGAGTCAAAGGATGTCAGGAAACATTTCTTCAGCCACAGAGTAGTCAGGAAGTGGAATGGACTAGAGAATGATATAGGGAGGCAGGAACCATACACAGTTTTAAGACAAGGTATGATAAAGCTCATGGAGCAGGGAGGCGAGACCCAGTAGCAGACAGCGAAGGGCGGGGCCAGGAGCTGAGTCTCGACCCTGCAACCACAATTAGGTGAGTACAATTAGGTGAGTACACACACACACAATAAGGTGATTTATATATATATATATATATATATATATATATATATATATATATATATATATATATAGAGAGAGAGAGAGAGAGAGATTTGTATTACGAGTTGGTGGTGAAAATAACTTGTTTACGAAGATGAGTTACAAAGACGAATCGGTGTCCTGCTCTAGGATACACCTGGTCAGGTCCTCCAGGATACCTCTGGTCAGGTCCTCCAGGATACCTCTGGTCAGGTCCTCCAGGATACCTCTGGTCAGGTCCTCCAGGATACCTCTGGTCAGGTCCTCCAGGATACCTCTGGTCAGGTCCTCCAGGATACACCTGGTCAGGTTCTCCAGGATACCTCTGGTCAGGTCCTCCAGGATACCTCTGGTCAGGTCCTCCAGGACACCCCTGGTCAGGTCTTGGTCCAGGACACCCCTGGTCAGGTCTTGGTCCAGGACACCCCTGGTCAGGTCTTGGTCCAGGACACCCTGGTCAGGTCTTGGTCCAGGACACCCCTGGTCAGGTCTTGGTCCAGGACACCCCTGGTCAGGTCTTGGTCCAGGACACCCCTGGTCAGGTCTTGGTCCAGGACACCCCTGGTCAGGTCTTGGTCCAGGACACCCCTGGTCAGGTCTTGCTCCAGGACACCCCTGGTCAGGCCTTGCTCCAGGACACCCCTGGTCAGGTCTTCCTCCAGGACACCCCTGGTCAGGTCTTCCTCCAGGACACCCCTGGTCAGGTCTTGCTCCAGGAAACCCCTGGTCAGGTCTTGCTCCAGGAAACCCCTGGTCAGGTCTTCCTCCAGGACACCCCTGGTCAGGTCTTCCTCCAGGACACCCCTGGTCAGGTCTTGCTCCAGGACACCCCTGGTCAGGTCTTGCTCCAGGACACCCCTGGTCAGGTCTTGGTCCAGGACACCCCTGGTCAGGTCTTCCTCCAGGACACCCCTGGTCAGGTCTTCCTCCAGGACACCCCTGGTCAGGTCTTGCTAAAGGAAACCCCTGGTCAGGTCTTGCTCCAGGAAACCCCTGGTCAGGTCTTCCTCCAGGACACCCCTGGTCAGGTCTTGTTCCAGGACACCCCTGGTCAGGTCTTTCTCCAGGACACCCCTGGTCAGGTCTTGGTCCAGGACACCCCTGGTCAGGTCTTGCTCCAGGACACCCCTGGTCAGGTCTTGCTCCAGGACACCCCTGGTCAGGTCTTGCTCCAGGACACCCCTGGTCAGGTCTTGCTCCAGGACACCCCTGGTCAGGTCTTGCTCCAGGACACCCCTGGTCAGGTCTTGCTCCAGGACACCCCTGGTCAGGTATTGATCACCGTGGCCAGCCTCTCCACAAGGTTTTCAATACCTGGTCCCTTTCAACGGACGACAACAAAGTAGGTGCCTCTGTATTCGTCCTCTGTTCTCGTCTCTTCCTCCTGGATTCGTTCCCTATTTGTGCCTCTTCCTCTTCGTATTTCTCAGAATTCTTCCTCTCTCTTTGTTTTTTTTGCTCCCCTTTCCTATCCACTAATTCTTTCATACATATTTTTCCGTGCTTCCTCCAAGTCCTGCCTCTCGCCTGGTTCATTCACAGCAGTGACAAGATAAGAGCTATGTTGAGTGACATAATCGCTGCCTCGACTTCCTCTCGCATTGTTGCTGCCTCTCGTTTACCCCCTTTTCCTCCTCTCATACTCCCTCTTTCTATCTCTCTTTACTCTGCCTGCACCCGCCCCTCTCCGGAACTCTCTCTCTCCTCTCGTTCCATATCCCATCCGCTTTTTACCTTCCCTAGCCCTCACTTTTTTTCCCATTCTTTCTTCCCCTTTGCCACTTTCTCCGCCCCCCCTCTCTCTCTCTTTGTCTGCTCCTCTTTCTCTCCATTCCCCTCTATCTCTCTCGTTTCCATCCCTCTGGCTAAACCTTTTCCGCTGTCCTTCTCACTTCCTCTCTCTGTGTCTGTCTGTCTCTCTCCCTCTCTGTCTGTCTGTCTCTCTCCCTCTCTGTCTGTCTGTCTCTCTCCCTCTCTGTCTGTCTGTCTCTCTCCCTCTCTGTCTGTCTGTCTCTCTCCCTCTCTGTCTGTCTGTCTCTCTCCCTCTCTGTCTGTCTGTCTGTCTCCCGGACACAACCATCTGCCTCAACACATCGGCTACACGGTAACAAAGACCAACTTATATTCATCTTCACAAACTTAGACAGTGCCATTGTCTCGCTAGCCCAAGTTTAGAGAGGAACTTGTGTGTAAATTTTCTAGATCGCGGAAGTGTGGCGAAGTGTAGTGGGTGGATAGCAGCGTAGCTAGTGTACTCGCGTAGCAGCGTAGCTAGTGTACTCGCGTAGCAGCGTAGCTAGTGTACTCGCTTAGCAGCGTAGCTAATGTACTCGCGTAGCGGCGCAGTGAGTGTACTCGCGTAGCAGCGTAGCTAGTGTACTCGCGAAGCAGCGTAGCTAGTGTATTCGCGTAGCAGCGTAGCTAGTGTACTCGCGTAGCAGCGTAGCTAGTGTACTCGCGTATCAGCGTAGCTAGTGAACTCGCGTAGCAGCGTAGCTAGTGAACTCGCTTAGCAGCGTAGCTAATGTACTCGCGTAGCGGCGCAGCGAGTGTACTCGCGTAGCAGCGTAGCTAGTGTACTCGCGTAGCAGCGTAGCTAGTGTACTCGCGTAGCAGCGTAGCTAGTGTACTCGCGTAGCAGCGCAGCGAGTGTACTCGCGTAGCAGCGTAGCTATTGTACTCGCGTAGCGGCGCAGCGAGTGTACTCGAGTAGCAGCGTAGCTAGTGTACTCGCGTAGCAGCGTAGCTAGTGTACTCGCGTAGCGGCGTAGCTAGTGTACTCGCGTAGCAGCGTAGCTAGTGACTCGCGTAGCGGCGAGTAGTGTACTCGCGTAGCGGCGCAGCTAGTGTACTCGCGTAGCAGCGTAGCTAGTGTACTCGCGTAGCGGCGTAGCTAGTGTACTCGCGTAGCAGCGTAGCTAGTGTACTCGCGTAGCAGCGTAGCTAGTGTACTCGCGTAGCGGCGCAGCGAGTGTACTCGCGTAGCGGCGCAGCGAGTGTACTCGAGTAGCAGCGTAGCTAGTGTACTCGCGTAGCAGCGTAGCTAGTGTACTCGCGTAGCGGCGCAGCGAGTGTACTCGAGTAGCAGCGTAGCTAGTGTACTCGCGTAGCAGCGTAGCTAGTGTACTCGCGTAGCGGCGCAGCGAGTGTACTCGCGTAGGAGCGTAGCTAGTGTACTCGCGTAGCGGCGCAGCGAGTGTACTCGCGTAGCAGCGTAGCTAGTGTACTCGCGTAGCAGCGCAGCGAGTGTACTCGCGTAGCAGCGTAGCTAGTGTACTCGCGTAGCGGCGCAGCGAGTGTACTCGCGTAGCGGCGCAGCGAGTGTACTCGCGTAGCGGCGCAGCGAGTGTACTCGCGTAGCAGCGTAACGAGTGTACTCGCGTAGCGGCGCAACGAGTGTACTCGCGTAGCGGCGCAGCGAGTGTTCTCGCGTAGCAGAGTAGCGAGTGTACTCGCGTAGCGGCGCAGCGAGTGTACGCGCGTAGCGGCGCAGCGAGTGTACTCGCGTAGCGGTGCAGCGAGTGTACTCGCGTAGCGGTGCAGCGAGTGTACTCGCGTAGCGGTGCAGCGAGTGGTCAGAGTGTATTTAGAGAAGCATGGACCACCTCATTGCCTGAGTGTGCACCTCCTGTGTGTGCACCTCCTGTGTGTGCACCTCCTGTGTGTGCACCTCCTGTGTGTACCTCCTCTGTGTGTACTGGTGACTTTGAGATTAACGTTTTAGTAACTACTGGAAGGACAATAATAGTTGAGTTTTTGTTATGGCTTATTTCAGTGTTTATCTTCCGTCTGTGTTTCCTCATGTTGGTCATTCCCATGCTGAATAATCCTTGTTTATATTGCCTCTGTTCTAGAGTATTTGGTATGTCATTGTTATGGTTCCTCTTGTTTTAACATCCTACGGAGATGAGGTAGTGAGTGGAGGCTGTGAGATGTGTGGGTGGGAGTGGTATTGAATTTGTTCCAACCTAAATATTGTACCTTATTTTCTACTTGTGTATTGTTCCAGCTACGTTATTGTGCCTTACATTTTTCATGTGAATTGTTCAAGCCACGTTATTGCGTCTCATGTTGTTCTTGTGAATTGTTCCAACAACATTGTTGTGCCTCTTATATCCTCCTTGAATTTATTTTCGCATTCCGGCTTCGATCAAATTTTTTTTTTTTATCAGTCAGAATAAAGTGGTGTAATAATCTTCGTATTATCGGTATCACAGAGACTAAGGCAGAGAAAGTCAATTCTAAAAGTGGTCGTATCAGTTATCTTGTTACCAGTCTACCTGTCAAACACCAGTCATCTTGTTGCAAGTCTATCTGTCAAACACCAGTCATCTTGTTGCAAGTCTACCTGTCAAACACCAGTCATCTTGTTGCAAGTCTATCTGTCAAACACCAGTCATTTTGTTGCAAGTCTACCTGTCAAACACCAGTCATCTTGTTGCAAGTCTACCTGTCAAACACCAGTCATCTTGTTGCAAGTCTACCTGTCAAACACCAGTCATCTTGTTGCAAGTCTACCTGTCAAACACCAGTCATCTTGTTGCAAGTCTACCTGTCAAACACCAGTCATCTTGTGTCCAGTCTACCTGTCAAACACCAGTCATCTTGTTGCAAGTCTACCTGTCAAACACCAGTCATCTTGTTGCAAGTCTACCTGTCAAACACCAGTCATCTTGTTGCAAGTCTACCTGTCAAACACCAGTCATCTTGTGTCCAGTCTACCTGTCAAACACCAGTCATCTTGTTGCAAGTCTACCTGTCAAACACCAGTCATCTTGTTGCAAGTCTACCTGTCAAACACCAGTCATCTTGTTGCAAGTCTACCTGTCAAACACCAGTCATCTTGTTGCAAGTCTATCTGTCAAACACCAGTCATTTTGTTGCAAGTCTACATGTCAAACACCAGTCATCTTGTTGCAAGTCTACCTGTCAAACACCAGTCATCTTGTTGCAAGTCTACCTG
>WNWK01007154.1:0-97066 GCA_009830355.1 Cherax destructor | reverse complement strand
TCCACTTCCTCACTCCACTGCCTTCCTTCCGGTTGACTTTCCATGGCACCATCCTCCAGTACCACGCCCTTACGCTCCTCCACACTCTTGCCTGCAGGTTCGCCATTCCCACGTCGTCGATCCTCCCGTCTCCGCACACACTCAGCCGCCAGATGTCCAGGCTGCCCACACATCTACATGTACGCACCTGCCCTTGATATGTCACGTATACCTGTGTACGGAAACAATCCACCATTACATAAGATGGTATGGGCTTTCGCAATGTCATTTTACTGAATAAGTTCCCTCCAAAGACCTGCATATAGCCCTGCGCCCATCTGCCAATATTGACTGCATGAATGACACCAAATACCTTAAAAACGTCGCGGACGTCCTCCGGTCCCATTTCAAAGGGAATATTCTGGACCTTAATCCATTTGTAGACAGCTGACACGTCCCGTAAACATACCTCTACACCAGGATTTACCATCATTCGTTGATCCTGATATGCGTCCACCACCCTTTGATATGCTTCCGTGCTTGCAAATTTCACAAACAGCCTCTTTGCACCGTTAATCGATATACCATAAAGATCTGCAAGTGTCACATGGTATGTGTCGCGAAGAACAGCAGGTAATATCACATCCGCATTCGTCGAGTAGACCGCTCCTTGTATAAACTCAACACATACTGTGTTAACTCGCCTCCGGTAGCCGTCCACCATCTTTGCTGAAAATATAATTTCCAACTGCTACCACCAGGGGCTGACCAACACGTCCGCACACCACCAGTGCTGGACGCGGAATGAAAAAATATAGAATATTGATGGTGTTTAGCACAAGTTATAATTTCCCCTGTGGTATTTGCTCTGCAGTTAAGCTATTTTTTTTTATAACTGGGGTAATGTTGGTGATAGTGGTGGGGTTTTGTTGTTAGTGGTAATGGTGGTAGTCGTGGTGGCGATAGTCTCAGAAACAGAGGTAATCTTATGGTGTCCTGTACTCAATATTTAGTGTGGTTATTAAATTCTTGAAAGTCTTTTCCGCCTCTCTGATGTTTTCCCAAAACAATAAACTTCTTAGTTATCAAACAGATTCTGTTCTTCCAAAGGGATTCCACATATTCAAGGAGATGGGGGACAAAAAAATGAAGGGTTAGTGCCCTGTTAAATAAAGAAACAATATTGGAGACTCGAGCAGCTGAATTTGTCACACTACAAGAGTTTAAATGACTGTATGGGTCACAGTAATCATTTTAGTGTAAAAGTCAACAACAGCAGGCCCAGACAGAACCACAACACCAGGAACAAGGCGGCGTTTCCGCACATAATTAGTACTGTCACTTGTTTATACTAGGAGCGAAGCAAACCTACTGAATTTAACCATGGAGAAAGACTGCGAAAATTAAGAGGACCACGGGAACGGGTCGTCATATGGTCAGAACCCACGTCAGGTAAATTTCTTTAACAAAATAACCGCTACAGAGCCTCACAGACACGGATTCAGCATTGGTACTTTTCCTGAGGCAGTATAGCAGAAAACCCGCGATAATGAAGGGGAAGTGATAACCCAACTCAACTGGACCTGATATTCTTACTCGACGAAGCATAAATTGGAAGGATAAAGATGAAGGTGAAAATTCACTCCTGCTAACATTTGAGTGTTAGTCGATGAGGGGCCAGTGAACAAAGAAATATAGATACCATAAGACAAGTCAGGGAACGGGTGGCCCGAATCCATGACAGGTAAGTCCTAAAACTCACAGGCCGAGTGGGTAACGCACTGTCCTGTGAGTTTTAGGACTCACTTGCCATGGGTCAAGCCCACCCGTTCCATGATATGTTTACAATCACTTTATTACGATTTCATGAGTCCAGATACTACCATAAGACCATAATAAAGAATCAGGGATGGTCAGGAAGCAGACTGACACCATGCACAGTTTTAACGCTATATACATCAGGGACCATAAGGCACAAAACTTGTTAAACCAGTCGAGTGATACTGCAAGACGAGTGCTAGAAACCGAGGCTCAAACCCTGCAACCACAAATAATTCAATACAATTAGGTGAGTACACAAGCATACACCTGACTAAACACTAGAACTGATATGAATGCATCGTGAGGAAACATTCAAGGACCTGAACTTTGGCAGAGAGAACGAGTGGACGAAACATTGTGACACACTACAAAATTTTACGAGGAACTGATGAGGCTGAAAGAGACTGACTGCATTAAAATTTTCAAGAGAAAAGTGGACATTGGAATAGTTATTTTAAAGTCCATTCATTTTTAAAACAAAATGTACAGAATAGGTAATTGTGAATGCAGTGTTTCTGATAAGTGGGAGGTGGGTGAGGAAGAAGTGGAGGCAAATTCAGTCCACAGCCTCAATAGTGTAACGACACACACACACGTCATTACAACAGTACATAAAAAAACTTAAGGGGCCACAAGCCTGTAATGCTGATCCAAGTAGTTTAAGAGGAGTCAGGAGCCAGGCCTCAACTCCAGCAGATACAGTGGGTTAACACAAACACAGGGAAAGCAACAAGCCCCTCACTGGGGAAGCTAAGGTTAATAAGGTTAACTTTCATAGTCACGAGCAGCTTTTTCCCTCAATACAAGTTTTGTGTGGATGAGCAACCTCGCCTGACCAGCACACTATTATATTATACCAGCAGACGACAGTCCTGGGAGGGGACAGGAGTTGGATGGCAGGAAAGAAGGGAAGGCAGGATGGAACGAGGGAGGGGAAGAAAGAAGGGAGGGAATAAAGAGAGCAGTTATCGCAACAACGTGTTCAGGGGTAACAACAGTAAGCTCATTATTTTTTTCTGCTCATTTGCATGTAAGTGTTGGCTAGTTCATAACATGAGGGTGGGCTAGTAGCGTTACCTACCCCCACACAAACACCACTACCCACCCCCAACCATCCACTACACAGTACAACTGACAATCTCCACCTGGGTTCCGGTACTGGACGAACACCACCCACAATAATTTGTGTTCAAAGTCCTGTAATACTGTAAGACATTCTGCTCTTAGTTAAGGCTGAGGAAGTAGACTTATGTCTAAAAGAACTATACATTTACAGCCCTAAGAACTACGTGTCTACAAAGCTGTAGCCAGATCTTACATGGTTGCAACGACAGTTTTTAGGTTGGTCATCAAGACCACACCAGACCTGATGTGGTCTTGATGACCAGGTCTGGTGTGGTTTTGATGAACAGGTCTGGTGTAGTCTTGATGACCAGGTCTGGTGTGGTCTTGATGACCAGGTCTGGTGTGGTCTTGATGACCAGGTCTTGTGTTATCTTGATGACCAGGTCCGGTGTGGTCTTGATGACCAGGTCTGGTGTGGTTTTGATGACCAGGTCTGGTGTGGTTTTGACTGACCAGGTCTGTGTGGTCTTGATGACCAGGTCTGGTGTGGTCTTGATGACCAGGTCTGGTGTGGTCTTGATGACCAGGTCTGGTGTGGTTTGATGACCAGGTCTGGTGTGGTTTGATGACCAGGTCTGTGTGGTCTTGATGACCAGGTCTGGTGTGGTCTTGATGACCAGGTCTGGTGTGGTCTTGATGACCAGGTCTGGTGTGTCTTGATGACCAGGTCTGGTGTGGTTTGATGACCAGGTCTGGTGTGGTTTATGACCAGGTCTGGTGTGGTCTTGATGACCAGGTCTGGTGTGGTCTTGATGACCAGGTCTGGTGTGGTTTTGATGACCAGGTCTGATGTGGTTTTGATGACCAGGTCTGGTGTGGTCTTGATTACCAGGTCTGGTGTGGTCTTGATGACCAGGTCTGGTGTGGTTTTGATGACCAGGCTGGTGTGGTCTTATGACCAGGTCTGGTGTGGTCTTGATGACCAGGTCTGTGTGGTTTGATGACCAGGTCTGTGTGGTCTTGATGACCAGGTCTGGTGTGGTCTTGATGACCAGGTCTGGTGTGGTTTTGATGACCAGGTCTGGTGTGGTTTATGACCAGGTCTGGTGTGTCTTGATGACCAGGTCTGGTGTGGTCTTGATGACCAGGTCTGGTGTGGTCTTGATGACCAGGTCTGGTGTGGTTTGATGACCAGGTCTGGTGTGGTCTTGATGACCAGGTGGTGACCAGGTCTGGTGTGTCTTGATGACCAGGTCTGGTGTGGTCTTGATGACCAGGTCGGTGTGGCTGTCAGCTGTGTCTTGATGACCAGGTCTGGTGTGGTCTTGATGACCAGGTCTGGTGTGGTCTTGATGACCAGGTCTGGTGTGGTCTTGATGACCAGGTCGGTGTGGTCTTGATGACCAGGTCTGGTGTGGTCTTGATGACCAGTCTGGGTGTCTGATGACCAGCTTGTGGTCTTATGACCAGGTCTGGTGTAGTTTTTGATGACCAGGTCTGTGTGGTCTTGATGACCAGGTCTGGTGTGGTCTTGATGACCAGGTCTGGTGTGGTCTTGATGACCAGGTCTGGTGTGGTTTATGACCAGGTCTGGTGTGAGTTTGATGACAGGTCTGGTGTGGTCTTATGACCAGGTCTGTGTGGTCTTGATGACCAGGTCTGGTGTGGTCTTGATGACCAGGTCTGGTGTGGTTTGATGACAGTCTGTGTGGTCTTGATGACCAGGTCTGGTGTGGTCTTGATGACCAGGTCTGGTGTGGTCTTATGACCAGGTCTGGTGTGGTTTGATGACCAGGTCTGGTGTGGTTTATGACCAGGTCTGGTGTGGTCTTGATGACCAGGTCTGGTGTGGTCTTGATGACCAGGTCTGGTGTGGTCTTGATGACCAGGTCTGGTGTGGTTTTGATGACCAGGTCTGGTGTGGTTTTGATGACCCGGTCTGGTGTGATCTTTATGACCAGGTCTGGTGTAGTCTTGATGACCAGGTCTGGTGTGGTCTTGATGACCAGGTCTGGTGTGGTCTTGATGACCAGGTCTGGTGTGGTCTTGATGACCAGGTCTGGTGTGGTCTTGATGACCAGGTCTGGTGTGGTCTTGATGACCAGGTCTGGTGTGGTCTTGATGACCAGGTCTGGTGTGGTTTTACTGGCCAGGTTCAGTGTGGTCTTGATGACCAGGTCTGTGTAGGTCTTGATGACAGGTCTGGTGTGGTCTTGATAACCAGGTATGGTGTGGTCTTGATGACCAGGTCTGGTGTGGTCTTGATGACCAGGTCTGGTGTGGTTATAATATACTGGGTCCAGTAGTGAGGGGTCAAGCTTGTGGTCTTGATGACCAGGTCTGGTGTAGTCTTGATGACCAGGTCTGGTGTGGTCTTGATGACCAGGTCTGGTGTAGTCTTGATGACCAGGTCTGGTGTGGTCTTGATGACCAGGTCTGGTGTGGTCTTGATGACCAGGTCTGGTGTGGTCTTGATGACCAGGTCTGGTGTAGTCTTGATGACCAGGTCTGGTGTGGTCTTGATGACCAGGTCTGGTGTGGTCTTGTCACACAACTCGTGAAAAGGAGAAGTATTCAGATTTGATCCAAAAAATGTAAGGCAGCTCTAATTCCTTGAATCAAGAACCTTTCACCAGTATCAAGGTAACCCTGCCTCTTGAAGGGTTCCCAGCGGTTCTGGATACCCACTCGTGTTTGTTAAGACTAGAGTCAGCATCACTTAACCGTTCCAGGGGTGAAGCAAGCAGCTCTCACGTCACCTCAACACTTAACCCAGGGGTGAAGCAAGCAGCTCTCACGTCACCTCAACACTTAACCAAGGGGTGAAGCAAGCAGCTTTCACGTCACCTCAACACTTAACCCAGGGGTGAAGCAAGCAGCTCTCACGTCACCTCAACACTTAACCCAGGGGTGAAGCAAGCAGCTCTCACGTCACCTCAACACTTAGCCCAGGGGTGAAGCAAGCAGCTCTCACGTCACCTCAACACTTAACCCAGGGGTGAAGCAAGCAGCTCTCACCTCACCTCAACACTTAACCCAGGGGTGAAGCAAGCAGCTCTCACGTCACCTCAACACTTAACCCAGGGGTGAAGCAAGTAGCTCTCACCTCACCTCAACACTTAACCAAGGGGTGAAGCAAGCAGCTCTCACGTCACCTCAACACTTAACCCAGGGGTGAAGCAAGCAGCTCTCACGTCACCTCAACACTTAACCCAGGGGTGAAGCAAGCAGCTCTCACCTCACCTCTACTCTACATGGAGGATTTAAATCTAAAACTTGAATATCGGGTCTCAATCTTCCGACGACCCGTTTTTATATTGTTATAGGTTAGGTAAGATTCGTCAGGAAACAGGACAAGTGTTTCCTGACGCGGGTCTTAGTCAAACGATGACCCGCCGTTGGAGCTTTTGATCATCTGACCGAGGACTTCCGCTGGCTTACTTGTCCATCCCTTTAAAAATTAGGTTTACATTTTTGTTTTAATGGTTAGGTTAGGTAAAGTTCGTCAGGAAACAGGACAAGTGTTTCCTGACGCGGGTCTTAGTCAAATGATGACCCACCGTTGGAGCTTTTGATCATCTGACCGAGGACTTCCGCTGGCTTACCGGTCCACCCCTTTAAAAATATGGTCATAGTTATAACCATTTCTTTCTGTTATATTGTAGGTAGCAGATTCGCCGGTACAATCGCCCGGCCCGGGCCTTTTCCAAAAGGAGGCCCGGCCTTGTCTCCCTGTCTCAGACCAATGTCTGCCATGTTAGGAGGTACAAGTACCTCCTCGTCTTCTGGGACCAGCTGTCCCCAGACCTAGCCCCATTCCTCTCCCCCACGGGGCTTGGAGGGAGAAGCTAGGCGCCATGGGATGCCACAAACCCCGCCCACACTGGGCTCGAAGGGTGTGGCAGCTGTATAGCAGCAGACGATTTCAGGAGGTGCAAAGGCAGCAAACACTACAGGATCCTTTTGGACCCACACCCCAGCTTTGGGCCGAAGCCCGAGCGCTGGCGAAGCTCAAGAATGCCTCTTGCTGTGTGTTGCTGCTGCTACTACTACACTTGTCCGTTGCATTCTTTTTGTTATAGGTGTATAATCCTACAGGTCTAGCGCTCCCCCACAAAATTTCCTTTGTTTGTATCTTTGAGGACGTCCGCCTGCTGCCTAAATCCTTCTTGCAATCACAAGTAATAAGATCTACATATTCAGTTTATATGTGGCATGGTTATTGTCCTGCCCAACATTTAGAACTTTGCATTTGTTTACATTAAACTGCATCTGCCACTTCTCCGACCACTGCATCAGTCTATTCAAATCTTCCTGGAGTGCTCTAATGTCCTCATTTGAATGAATTGGACGGCCTATTTTGGTGCCATCAGCAAATTTACTTATGTCATAAACGACATAGATGAGGGAATAAATAGCAACATAAGAAAATTTGCTGATGACACCAAAATAGGCCGTCCAATTCATTCTAATGAGGGCATTAGAGCACTCCAAGATGATTTCAATAGACTGATGCAGTGGTCGGAGAAGTGGCAGATGCAGTTTAATGTAAACAAATGCAAAGTTCTAAATGTTGGGCAGGACAATAACCATGCCACATATAAACTAAATAATGTAGATCTTATTACTTGTGATTGCGAGAAGGATTTAGGAGTTCTGGTTAGTAGCAATCTGAAGCCAAGACAATAGTGCATAAGTGTTCGCAATAAAGCTAACAGAATCCTTGGCTTCATATCAAGAAGTATAAATAATAGAAGTCCTCAGGTTGTTCTTCAACTCTATATATCTTTGGTTAGGCCTCATTTAGATTATGCTGCACAGTTCTGGTCACCGTATTACAGAATGGATATAAATGCACTGGAAAACGTACAGAGGAGGATGACAAAGTTGATCCCATGTATCAGAAATCTTCCCTATGAGGATAGACTGAGGGCCCTGAATCTGCACTCTCTAGAAAGGCGTAGAATTAGGGGGGATATGATTGAGGTGTATAAATGGAAAACAGGAATAAATAAAGGGGATGTAAATAGCGTGATGAAAATATCCAGCCAAGACAGGACTCGCAGCAATGGTTTCAAGTTGGAAAAGTTCAGATTCAGGAAGGATATAGGAAAGCACTGGTTTGGTAATAGAGTTGTGGATGAGTGGAACAAACTCCCGAGTACCGTCATAGATGCTAAGACGTTGTGTAGTTTTAAAAATAGGTTAGATAAATACATGAGTGGGTGTGGGTGGGTGTGAGTTTGGACCTGACTAGCTTGTACTACCAGGTCAGTTGCCGTACTAATTCCTTAAGTGGTAGTGACCTGACTACCTTGAGACGGTAGCTCCAGGTGGTCGGCTAGATAATTATATGAGTGGGTGCGGTTGGGTGTGAGTTGGTCCTGACTAGCTTGTGCTACTAGGTCAGATGCAGTGCTCCTTCCTTAAGTGAATGTAACCTGACCTGGCTGGGTCGGGGCATTGGCTTAAGCCTGTTGGAGACTTGGACCTGCCTCGCATGGGCCAGTAGGCCTGCTGCAGTGTTCCTTCTTTCTTATGTTCTTATGCCGCCTGTCTGCCAGAATGACCTTTATGGCCCAAAAGCCGTGTGTTTTAACCCACTACAAGGAAAGTGTACGATATCCACCTTGTTGTTGAAAATATGTTTTTGCATGCATAGTGTAGCTGTCAGGAAGGTGATCTGTACCAGTCTCCCCGCAGGAAGAACCTGACAGATAGCCTGGCCACGAACCATGCCTCACGACCAACAGATTTATGAAGGCATTCCCCGCGCTCCACAGCCATAACACAAGCACAACGATACACCGGAGCTAGAGTGCGGATGTGCGGTTAGTTTAAATATATTCTATTTCTCAAGCCCGTGGTTATACTATATGGTAAGACAATTTTTCTCATTCTGGCCCCAAGTTGCACTTCCCTCGTGCTCACAGTTTGGCTTTAATAACACAAGTTTGTTTTGAAAGCCTACAACTTTAATTTCCCTTTTGTCTTGAGGAAGAAAAAGTTAGACACATTTGGAACATCTGCGTTTCTTTATTTGTAGACGTTTCGCCATCCAGTGGCTTTGTCAATACAATTCGAGGACAATATGTGAAGACTGTAGAACTACATACAAAAGACGAGGTAATCAGTCCCTGGGTCTTGGAGTTGGTGGTCTTGCAGGTTATGCTCTAACTGGAGCTCTGTCATGGCTCACCATAGTCACTGGCCACAACACTCACATCTGTTGATGAATGAGACACTTGTGCAACACTTGGGTATCTTGGGCATCTTCTGCACAATAAAGATACCCAAGTGTTGTACAAGTGTCTCATTCATCAACTAGTCGGTTTACTGACCCATTTATATAACCATTCACATCTATGTTTATAGACATCCCAGTCTATGTCGTGCCAACTGATGTTCATGCCTCGCTTCCGCCGTATGTATATGTAGAAATAAAGATAATTATTATTATTATCATTATTATTATTATTATTATCAATATTATTATTATTATTATTATTATTATTATTATTATTATTATTATTATTATTATTATTATTATTATTATTATTATTAGTATTAGTATTATAGTGTCAACACTATCACTGAACGGGTCCAAGATCCGTGACAGGTGATTTCCCTGGCGAATCTTAAAACCACAATTGTAGTATACTGATATAATAATAATAATAATAATAATAATAATAATAATAATAATAATAATAATAATAATAATAATAATATTTTTATTTCTACAAGTACATGTACAAGGTATACAGACCATAGCTGACATCAGTGACATACTACTATATAGAAAGCCCCTTGTTATGCTGAGCATTTCCTGCAAATTAGGTCAGTTTTGTCCCAGGATGCGACCCACACCAGTCGACTAACACCCAGGTACCCATTTTACTGATGGGTGAACATGGACAACCGGTGTAAGGAAACACGCCCAATGTTTCCACACCTTTACCGGGAATCGAACCCGGACGCTGTACTATACTGATAGAATAAAAATTACTTTCTAATACACTATTATTTTATGTATGAGGAAGCGCTAAACATGTAAGTCATCCATCACATAGGGTATGGGATGTAATCAGACTTGATACGAGGGAAATGCCTTGATGCATTGAATTCACCTTAATATATAAATAGTCTTGAGCCTTATATGACGATAAGGTCCAAGGAATCATTTATCCTAGTTGAATTAAGATCCTTAAATTCCACTGAAGATGGTTGAGAGGTTTGAATCCTATATACCACATAACCTGTTCACCGCCAGAATGATCCTCTCAAACATTGTTCGGGATGTCATTAATAATAATTATTAAATTGCACTCATTTAGAGAAACATTAAATATTTTAATTATATAACATAATAATTTTTATTTGGTATAAGACCATATTTACAATAACTGATAGGCGCTATTGCGCCTATCAATTAATGCCTATTAATGCGGGACGTTGTTTAGGGCTGACTGAAGAAGATATGGCAGCCTAACATTGTTTCAGTCGTGAGTATTCTGATCCTTCATTGAGATTTTAATTGTGCTGGCAAAGCTTCCTTATTGTTTAGTGATTCAGTGTTACGAGCATTAATATCAGGACTCCAGGGAATAGCTGAAAACACTAAGTTCTGGAGTATTACCATTCTTACGACCACCAGCTGGATTCACCAGCCATAACTTCAGGTAATTGAATTTCATTCTCCAGGAGAACGTCAAACTCATTTCCATTATATTTTATCTGAAATTGAAAGACCTTGCTAGTATTTATATAATGGATGGGGAAACCTGGTAAGCTCATCTAGGCAGGACATCGCCAGGATGTAAGTAAGCCTAGTGAACTTTATATGTTCCCACAATGTTATTATTCTGTGTTTGTTGTGTAATAGGGCATTAAATGATATATAAACTGTCTCCAGTGGATGATATTGGAATTACCTTGTCCTTTGAATATAAATTCATTGCTCACTGAGTACTTTGGTGTTATTAACCCTTCACCCCTCAAGGGAGGTTCCTTGATGCTGGTGAGGGGCTCTTGATCTAGGGAATTGGATCTATGCTCCAATTCCCTGAATTAAGCCTGAATACCTTCCATCCCCCCACATGCGTTGTTTAATCTCTATGGGTTTAACGCTCCCCCATAATAACAGTGTTATTAACACACCAGAGGATTTAGTCCTCATATTAATTAATTATCAGTGCATGAGTGATGTGGGGAAGTGTATTCAGATCAAGGCAGCGAAGGTTATACTTGAGAGAGACTAACTAACTAAAAGCTATAATCTATAAGCTAGCTATAAGTAAAAGCTATAATCTATAAGCTAACTATAAATAAAAGCTATGATCTATAAGCTATTATCTATTCATACCTAAAGTCAGTACTCGATCAGCCTGGCTGTGGTTCATGTTGGATTGCGTGCTGCTAGCAATAACAGCCTGGTTGATCAAGCTCTGATCAAGGACGGGGCCGCGGGGTCGTTGACCCTTGGAACGACCTCCAGGTAGACAGGTACACTCTCCCATTAATTCCCCATAATGGTGGCCGGTACTTCCGAACTGGTTGTGGATTCGACGAATAACTGAATATGTATCAGTAAAAATCATTTAACATTAGGAATTATCCTTATTTATTAAATAAATAATCGAAGGATACACTGTGAAGCCAACTATAAATTTAATCTGATTGACACTCAGCCTGATTTGGCTACTGTTGTTAATATTGTGTATGTTATTATTGTATTTAATTACAATTGCATTTTCATTTTAATATTTTTGCTGAACCTGTTATAAGTTGGGATATTAAAATTGTGAATATTTGAGTAATTGATTACTGTGCATCAACTCAAATTAACTTTTACTTTATTTATTAATGATGTATACACATTTAAGTGGAACGTCCATTAAGTATATAAATGTTAATCAGGATTTAATGATTATTTATTATGAATTTAAAGTAAGTATTGTAGCTTAACCTAGCTTTACTATTACATGTCAATTATTGTGCCATAAAACCTTCATAATTAGAAATATAATTAACATGCATTTATGGATTTAGAAAAGGCATATAATAGGGTGGATAGGGGAGCAATGTGGCAGATGTTGCAAGTGAATGGAATAGGTAGTAAGTTACTAAATGTTGTAAAAAGTTTTTATGAGGATAGTGAGGTTCAGGTTAGGGTGTGTAGGAGGGAGGGAGATTACTTCCCAGTAAAAGTATTTCTTAGACAGGGATGTGTAATGTCACCATGGTTGTTTAACATATTTATAGATGGAGTTGTAAAAGAAGTAAATGCTAGGGTGTTGGGGAGAGGGGTGGGATTAAATTATGGGGAATCAAATACAAATTGGGAGTTGACACGGTTACTTTTTGCTGATGATACTGTGCTTTTGGGAGATTCTAAAGAGAAGTTGCAAAAGTTAATAGACGAGTTTGGGAGGGTGTGTAAAGAAAGAAACTTGAAAGTGAATATAGATAAGAGCAAGGTGATGAGAGAGTATCAAACGAGTTATGTAAAGAAAACTTGGATATCACACTGGAGGGAGGGAGTATGAAAGAGGTCAATAGTGTTCTTATATTTGGGAGTCGACTTGTCAGCAGATAGGTTTATGGAGAACGAGGTTAACCATAGAACTGATGACGAAAAAAAGGTGAGTGGTGCATTGAGGTATCTGTGGAGACAAAAAACGTTATCCGTGGAGGCGAAGGGAATGTACCAGAGTATGGTGGTGCCAACACTTTTATGTGGGTGTGAAGCATGGGTTGTAAATGCTGCAGCAAGAAGGAGGTTGGAGGCAATGGAGATGTTGTGTCTAAGGGCAACGTGTGGTGTAAATATTATGCAGAGAATTCGTAGTGTGGAAATTAGGAGGAGCTGCGGAGTTACTAAACGTATTATTCATAGGGCTGAAGAGGGTTTGTTGAGGTGGTTTGGTCATTTAGAGAGGATGTATAAACCTGTAGTGGAGGGAAGAGGGGTAGAAGTCGGCCAAGGAAAAGATGTACGGAGGGGTAAAAGAGGTTTAGTGTGCAAGGGGCTTGGACATGCAGCAGGCATGTGTGAGCGTGTTAGAAAGGAGTGAATGGAGACGAATGGTTTTTGGGACCTGACGAGCTGTTGGAGTGTGAGCATGGTAATATTTTGTGAAGGGATTCAAAGAAACCGGTTACCTGGACTTGAGTCCTAGAGGTGGGAAGTATAATACCTGCACTTTAAATGAGGGGTTTGAGATATTGGCTGTTTGGAGGGACATTTAAACTATTGTGTCTGAACGCCTGTGCAAAGACAGTGATTATGTGTGAATGATGGTGAAATTGTTGAATGATGGTGAAAGTGTTTCTTTTTTGGGTCACCCTGCCTTGGTGGAAGACTGCCGACGTGTTGAAAAAAAAAATAGAAATACGTTAAAGGTGGACTAACAAAGGCTAGTATTATTTAATATTGTTTATCCTAGTGATCATACAATCTATACATTTAACATGGAAGGGGAAAATAATTCCAGGGATGATCCCAAAAAGATCTAAGCAAGAAGGGTCACAACCTGTTCTAAGGAGACATATGAAAGATGTTACACTAGCGAACCTACAAGTAAAACTGAATTAGATACCAATTATAAAGTGCTGGACGAATATTTCAACTCTTGTAAGGCATTCTACACTTAATTTGAAACACGTTTAATTGAAGAATGTGAGAATACTGTAGGATGAACACCTACTAAGATATGTTTTGTTAATTAGAGGACGGACTCACAGTGTAAACTTATGTGTCAACAACTCTTAACTGATATTCTAGTCTCCCTACAAACAATAAAGGTAATTCTCGCAGTAATGTGCCTTACTTAAACCTCCAGAAATAAAGCTTCCTGTATTTACTCCTAATAACAGTTGGGAAGAATTCTGGGCAGGATTTAAAGCGGCGTTAGGTGGCAGAACAGATATAGCGGATGTTACTAATATATTTAAAGGGCCAAGTGAGGGGTTATGCACATACTTCAAAAACATCAGTGTTAGTTACGAACAAGCCTTACAATTATTACAGGTTACTTATGGAGATGAGGGAGCCAATGAATAAAAATTATTAGGTGCACCACTAGACTTGAAACCTAGTCATACTCAGAATTGTTGCAATTGAGGGTGAAACTAGAAAACATCTCGGAAACCCTGAGTAATAATTATAATGAAACGCTGTTGTAATTAATGATCCTTCGAATATAAATTCATGCTCACTAAGCACTTTGATGTTATTAATACAGAAGACGATTTACAATTATCAGTACATCGGTAATGCGGGGAGTGTCCTGATGAAGGTAGCGAAAGTTATGGTTGAGAGAGGATCAACTATAAGTAAGACCTTACACAACAGGCTATAATCTATTTATGTAACACTCTCCCATTAATTCCCCATAGCTTCAATCCCTAAATTTGGGATCAAAGTAACTTCTCAGTGTATATACTCCAAGAAGTGTAACCTTTCAATATACACCCCACGTCACTCAGGGCATGGAAAAGTTACCACTCTGAGAACATGACTGAGTTATTAAGGTACGACATCATGCAGAGGACATAACAGTGACTTTATACGACATGAGAGGAATTTCACAGGATATAAAAGCAACGTTAAGGTGAGGACGTAACAGTGACCTCAAACTCAAGATTTTGTTCGCATGAAAGGTGAGGCTTGGAAGATCTGAATGTCAAAGTACTGTAACCACAAGTAGCCAACTCAAGGAAGATCTGGTATTCCTAAGGAGGATACGGAAGTTGTAAATATTCAATAAAAGTCACCGAGGGCCTCTAAAATTAATATCGTACGGATCATTGTACTGAGGGTAGCACAAATCCTTTGAATAAGAGTATTTTTCACTAGCATCAATGAATCCTCATTGATGCAAGGGTCGTTGTAAGTTACTTTAAATATTTGCAACTTGTTTAGACGCTTTGGAAGATATGTACAAGACCTGGAAGTCAAGAACAATTTTGCCCTGAAGCGACATAATAATGATAATGACTATTTTAAATTAGGACATAAACATACACAATGAATTCATGCAGAGATCCAGGAAGCCATCTCAGTATCAGGGGAAATTATTGTGGTCCCGGTAATTACATTGAAGTGGTCATTTAATTAAATGCGGAATGTCTGAAGTTCGCCTTCACGTTCTTTAAGTAACCTGGATTATTACTCGTTATTTTTATTTTAATATTAAAGGGAAAGCATTGAATCCGTAAAGGCAATACAGCATCTGGAAATAATTGGACTCACGTACTAACACGACGCTTTGGGAAATAAGACGTTGAAGACTAAATATGTTCTATGAAAAAAAATGGTTGTCTTGCAATAGTAGATCGCAATCATTGGAAAAATAAATGGCTCTTAAAACGTTAACGCGTACATACGGGAATTAGTGTTTATGTTCTGTAAAAAAAGATGATGACTGCGAAAACAACGTATAAGACCTGGACAAAGTGGTGAAGACCTCAGGAATATTCCATGGGTTGTATCCTGGGTATGATTCCCAGGCTGGGAGATATATTGTGATATTTACGGAGCACCTTGACCGCGAAGGTCATTCAGCACTCATACGAGAGACATTAAAGATCATCTCTTTGCACCTGCTGCTCATGTTCACCTAGGAGTAAATAGGTCTCTTGATGTTAGTCAACTGTTGTGGGTCGCCAACGTCGGGTCACCGCATGGAGAAGACCCGAGCCGGGGGTCCACCCGGCAAACCTACCTACACTTGTACCTACATCCTCTGGGGTGGTAGTATACCTCTGATACTTGATGAAATAAGATTAACAGAATTTAGATTGTAAATTCAACCGTGCCTATTCTTCATGGTTGAATTAACAGCCTCTAGTCAGTAAATTCAAGCTTGAATAATTGATCTAGAGAAGGCGTAGCTTGTGCAGAAAAATGGATATTCATATACTGATGCTGGTCTTGTGTATGAGGTGGACATCAATTAAGAAATGCATAAACGTTTCGAGGTTGATGACAATATCTTGTAAACGACATGGAAGCGACGTACACATTTGTAAATGATGTAAAAGTTTGGACCCGAGAGTGACGTATGCTCTTGCAAGTGACGCAAACAACTGGCTTGAAGTGTCATTTACGTGTACACGGAACGTTAATATCCTGGCTTGGAAGTGAGGCGTAGGTTGGTGCCACAGTGTGGTATGTGAGGCGGTAACTAGGGATAAAGATCAAATATATAAAAACAAGTCAGAGAAGGGAAGATCCTTATTAACCTTTCCAGGTCTCGCAACGTCAGTTCCAGACCCTCTGACCCGACCTGACGTACGTATGGAAATTAGTCTGGTTTGTATGCAACGTTCAACCCTCTCACCGCTGAAGGAAGAATCAAAGTGTGTATCTGATGGCTCGGTTTTGATAAACTTGGCGAGGCGTGAACCCAGGTGAGTGCCCAGTGAGCCTTTAAAGGTTAAACTCTAAGGATTTACAGCTGTCAGTTCATTAGGCTTCAGGCCAAATTTGCTTGCTAGGTTTTTGAAATGTTGCGAGCTAAAATGTGTAATCTTTTTTATTATTTACGAGGAGTTCCGGATATCAGCTGTATCTGCTCGCTTTTCATCTATAAGTAAAGCACATAATATGGCAAGCTGTGATTGAATTAGGTTTCGTAATTCAAGCAGACTCCAGACCATCACTCAAATTATTCTCTGAAATGACCAAAAAATGAGAAAGCCAGAAGCGATAGTGAGAGGATGGTATGATGCAGAGTTGAAGCTGGGAGGGTAGGCGGGAGGGACGGTTGGTGAGGAGTGGCTAGTAGTGATGACGAGAGGAAGGTCGGGAACTAGGGTGTTAAGTAAAGGATCACCGCACAAACCTACCCTCCCGCCAGGGTCGGTGAAGCGGAGAATCGTAATGCGTCAGTAGCTCACCCGCAAAATGCCAGTGGTCGAGTGAGTAAAAACCAGGTACTGGGGGAAGCAGCAGCCCTGGACACCAGGCTCCCCATCACTCACCTTCACTATGGTAGTCTCACAGCAGCCCTGGACACCAGGCTCCCCATCACTCACCTTCACTATGGTAGTCTCACAGCAACCCTGGACACCAGGCTCCCCATCACTCACCTTCACTATGATAGTCTCACAGCAGCCCTGGACACCAGGCTCCCCATCACTCACCTTCACTATGGTAGTCTCACTGTAGCCCTGGGCACCAGGCTCCCCATCACTCACCTTCACTATGGTAGTCTCACAGCAGCCCTGGGCACTAGGCTCCCCATCACTCACCTTCACTATGGTAGTCTCACAGCAGCCCTGGGCACCAGGCTCCCTATCATTCACCTTCACCTTACTTTCAATATTTATAAAACCTATTTTATCCAGTTTGGGAACAGAGCTACAAACGCACCACTTAACATAATGATAAACGGGTCCCCTATCACAAAACTCACAGAGGGAAAATTCTTAGGAATCCATCTTGACAGTGGCCTCAAATTTCAGACACATATACAACAAATCTCCAAGAGAGTCTCCAAGACCATGGGAATACTATCCAAGATACGGTACTATGTTCCACAACCAGCTCTCCTTACCCTATATCACTCACTCATTTACCCCTACCTCACCTATGGAATCTGCGCATGGGGCTCTACATCAATAACTCATCTTAGACCACTAATAACACAACAAAAGGCAGCAGTTAGAATGATAACAAATTCACACTCCAGACAACATACTCCACCAATATTCAAAAACATAAACTTACTCACCATACAAGACATCCATACTTTTTACTGTGCCTATTACATACATAGAACACTCTATGCAAATATTAACCCACCACTCAAACTTCTCCTTACCAATTTTAACAGGACACATGACCATAACACTAGACACAGATCACTCCTCGATGTTCCCCGTGTCCACCTAACACTATGTAAAAACTCAATGCATATAAAAGGCACGAAAATTTGGAATTCATTTCCTGTCATTGCCAAAGAAACCCTACCTGTACCCCAATTCAAAACGATGCTAAAAAACCACCTTCTCACCCAAAGCTAATTGCTCAATATCAAACATTCCCAGCAAAGTAGAATAATCACTTAACGTAAAAACCTGACTAATCAATTGAATGTAAAACCTGTTATGAATATTACATACTTAGCTAATTATTTCCACAACACTTACATTATAATGACCACGTAAACTAACTGCAATGTAATTAATTGTTTTAAATTGTTATCTCACTCAATTAGTTGCATTGCTACAATTAATTGATATGTTCAACTTATATTCAAACTTTATAACTTAGATATGTAACTTTACTTATTTTATAAATTATCAACCATAACTTTTTACCATGTAGTCTAGAATTAAGTAGTCCTAAGAATGCCCACAATGCACAGCATATTAGGGGATTTTGGCATGTACATCTCATTAATAACTAAGTAATAACTATGTAATAACTATGTATAACTAGGTCTACCATATATAACTGTACAATGTCTCAATAAAGTATTTTATTTTATTTATTTTATTTTATAGTCTCACAGCAGCCCTGGGCACCAGGCTCCCCATCACTCACCTTCACTATGGTAGTCTCACAGCAGCCATGGGCACCAGGCTCCACATCACTCACCTTCACTATGATAGTCTCACAGCAGCCCTGGGCACCAGGTTCCCCATCACTCACCTTCACTATGGTAGTCTCACAGCAGCCCTGGGCACCAGGCTCCCCATCACTCACCTTCACTATGATAGTCTCACAGCAGCCCTGGACACCAGGCTCCCCATCACTCACCTTCACTATGGTAGTCTCACAGCAGCCCTGGGCACCAGGCTCCCCATCACTCACCTTCACTATGATAGTCTCACAGCAGCCCTGGACACCAGGCTCCCCATCACTCACCTTCACTATGATAGTCTCACAGCAGACCTGGGCACCAGGCTCCCATCACTCACCTTCACTATGATAGTCTCACAGCAGCCCTGGACACCAGGCTCCCATCACTCACCTTCACTATGGTAGTCTCACAGCAGCCCTTGACACCAGGCTCCCCATCACTCACCTTCACTATGGTAGTCTCACAGCAGCCCTGGACACCAGGCTCCCCATCACTCACCTTCACTATGGTAGTCTCACAGCAGCCCTGTGCACCAGGCTCCCCATCACTTACCTTCACTATGGTAGTCTCACAGCAGCCCTGGGCACCAGGCTCCCCATCACTCACCTTCACTATGATAGTCTCACAGCAGCCCTGGGCACCAGGCTCCCCATCACTCACCTTCACTATGGTAGTCTCAGAGCAGCCCTGGACACCAGGTTCCCCATCACTCACCTTCACTATGATAGTCTCACAGCAGCCCTGGGCACCAGGCTCCCCATCACTCACCTTCACTATGGTAGTCTCAGAGCAGCCCTGGACACCAGGCTCCCCATCACTCACCTTCACTATGGTAGTCTCACAGCAGCCCTGGGCACCAGGCTCCCCATCACTCACCTTCACTATGGTAGTCTCACAGCAGCCCTGGGCACCAGGCTCCCCATCACTCACCTTCACTATGATAGTCTCACAGCAGCCCTGGGCACCAGGCTCCCATCTCTCACCTTCACTATGGTAGTCTCAGAGCAGCCCTGGACACCAGGTTCCCCATCACTCACCTTCACTATGATAGTCTCACAGCAGCCCTGGGCACCAGGCTCCCATCACTCACCTTCACTATGGTAGTCTCAGAGCAGCCCTGGACACCAGGTTCCCCATCACTCACCTTCACTATGATAGTCTCACAGCAGCCCTGGGCACCAGGCTCCCATCACTCACCTTCACTATGGTAGTCTCAGAGCAGCCCTGGACACCAGGTTCCCATCACTCACCTTCACTATGGTAGTCTCACAGCAACCCTGGGCACCAGGCTCCCATCACTCACCTTCACTATGGTAGTCTCACAGCAGCCCTGGACACCAGGCTCCTATCACTCACCTTCACTATGGTAGTCTCACAGCAGCCCTGGGCACCATGCTCCCTATCACTCACCTTCACTATGGTAGTCTCACAGCAGCCCTGGGCACCAGGCTCCCCATCACTCACCTTCACTATGATAGTCTCACAGCAGCCCTGGACACCAGGCTCCCCATCACTCACCTTCACTATGGTAGTCTCACAGCAGCCCTGGGCACCAGGCTCCCCATCACTCACCTTCACTATGATAGTCTCACAGCAGCCCTGGACACCAGGCTCCCCATCACTCACCTTCACTATGATAGTCTCACAGCAGACCTGGGCACCAGGCTCCCCATCACTCACCTTCACTATGATAGTCTCACAGCAGCCCTGGACACCAGGCTCCCCATCACTCACCTTCACTATGGTAGTCTCACAGCAGCCCTGGACACCAGGCTCCCCATCACTCACCTTCACTATTGTAGTCTCACAGCAGCCCTGGACACCAGGCTCCCCATCACTCACCTTCACTATGGTAGTCTCACAGCAGCCCTGGGCACCAGGCTCCCATCACTCACCTTCACTATGGTAGTCTCACAGCAGCCCTGGGCACCAGGCTCCCATCACTCACCTTCACTATGATAGTCTCACAGCAGCCCTGGGCACCAGGCTCCCATCACTCACCTTCACTATGGTAGTCTCAGAGCAGCCCTGGACACCAGGTTCCCATCACTCACCTTCACTATGATAGTCTCACAGCAGCCCTGGGCACCAGGCTCCCCATCACTCACCTTCACTATGGTAGTCTCAGAGCAGCCCTGGACACCAGGTTCCCCATCACTCACCTTCACTATGATAGTCTCACAGCAGCCCTGGGCACCAGGCTCCTATCACTCACCTTCACTATGGTAGTCTCAGAGCAGCCCTGGACACCAGGCTCCCCATCACTCACCTTCACTATGGTAGTCTCACAGCAGCCCTGGACACCAGGCTCCCCATCACTCACCTTCACTATGGTAGTCTCACAGCAGCCCTGGACACCAGGCTCCCCATCACTCACCTTCACTATGGTAGTCTCACAGCAACCCTGGTCACCAGGCTCCCTATCACTCACCTTCACTATGATAGTCTCCCAGCAGCCCTGGGCACCGGGCTCCCCATCACTCACCTTCACTATGGTAGTCTCACAGCAGCCCTGGACACCAGGCTCCCCATAACTCACCTTCACTATGGTAGTCTCACAGCAGCCCTGGACACCATGCTCCCCATCACTCACCTTCACTATGGTAGTCTCACTGTAGCCCTGGGCACCAGGCTCCCCATCACTCACCTTCACTATGGTAGTCTCACAGCAGCCCTGGACACCAGGCTCCCTATCACTCACCTTCACTATGGTAGTCTCACAGCAGCCCTGGGCACCATGCTCCCTATCACTCACCTTCACTATGATAGTCTCACAGCAGCCCTGGACACCAGGCTCCCATCACTCACCTTCACTATGGTAGTCTCACAGCAGCCCTGGACACTAGGCTCCCCATCACTCACCTTCACTATGGTAGTCTCACAGCAGCCCTGGGCACCAGGCTCCCCATCACTCACCTTCACTATGGTAGTCTCACTGTAGCCCTGGGCACCAGGCTCCCCATCACTCACCTTCACTATGGTTGTCTCACTGTAGCCCTGGGCACCAGGCTCCCCATCACTCACCTTCACTATGGTAGTCTCACAGCAGCCCTGGGCACTAGGCTCCCCATCACTCACCTTCACTATGGTAGTCTCACAGCAGCCCTGGGCACCAGGCTCCCTATCACTCACCTTCACCTTACTCTCAATATTTATAAAACCTATTTTATCCAGTTTGGGAACAGAGCTACAAACGCACCACTTAACATAATGATAAACGGGTCCCCTATCACAAAACTCACAGAGGGAAAATTCTTAGGAAACCATCTTGACAGTGGCCTCAAATTTCAGACACATATACAACAAATCTCCAAGAGAGTCTCCAAGACCATGGGAATACTGTCCAAGATACGGTACTATGTTCCACAACCAGCTCTCCTTACCCTATATCACTCACTCATTTACCCCTACCTCACCTATGGAATCTGCGCATGGGGCTCTACATCAATAACTCATCTCAGACCACTAATAACACAACAAAAGGCAGCAGTTAGAATGATAACACATTCACACTCCAGACAACATACTCCACCAATATTCAAAAACATAAACTTACTCACCATACAAGACATCCATACTTTTTACTGTGACTATTACATACATAGAACACTCTATGCAAATATTAACCCACCACTCAAACTTCTCTTACCAATTTTAACAGGACACATGACCATAACACTAGACACAGATCACTCCTTGATATTCCCGTGTCCATCTAACACTATGTAAAAACTCAATGCATATAAAAGGCACGAAAATTTGGAATTCATTACCTGTCATTGCCAAAGAAACCCTACCTGTACCCCAATTCAAAACGATGCTAAAAACCACCTTCTCACCCAAAGCTAATTGCTCAATATCAAACATTCCAGCAAAGTAGAATAATCACTTAACGTAAAAACCGACTAATCAATTGAATGTAAACCTGTTATGAATATTACATACTTAGCTAATTATTTCCACAACACTTACATTATAATGACCACGTAAACTAACTGCAATGCAATTAATTGTTTTAAATTGTTATCTCACTCAATTAGTTGCATTGCTACAATTAATTGATATGTTCAACTTATATTCAAACTTTATAACTTAGATATGCAACTTTACTTATTTTTTAAATTATCAACCATAACTTTTTACCATGTAGTCTAGAATTAAGTAGTCCTAAGAATGCCCGCAATGCACAGCATATTAGGGGATTTTGGCATGTACATCTCATTAATAACTAAGTAATAACTATGTAATAACTATGTATAACTAGGTCTACCATATATAACTGTACAATGTCTCAATAAAGTATTTTATTTTATTTATTTTATTTTATAGTCTCACAGCAGCCCTGGGCACCAGGCTCCCCATCACTCACCTTCACTATGATAGTCTCCCAGCAGCCCTGGGCACCGGGCTCCCCATCACTCACCTTCACTATGGTAGTCTCACAGCAGCCCTGGGCACCAGGCTCCCCATCACTCACCTTCACTATGGTAGTCTCACAGCAGCCCTGGACACCAGGCTCCCCATCACTCACCTTCACTATGATAGTCTCACTGTAGCCCTGGGCACCAGGCTCCCCATCACTCACCTTCACTATGATAGTCTCACTGTAGCCCTGGGCACCAGGCTCCCCATCACTCACCTTCACTATGGTAGTCTCACTGTAGCCCTGGGCACCAGGCTCCCCATCACTCACCTTCACTATGGTAGTCTCACAGCAGCCCTGGGCACCAGGCTCCCCATCACTCACCTTCACTATGGTAGTCTCACAGTAGCCCTGGGCACCAGGCTCCCCATCACTCACCTTCACTATGGTAGTCTCAAGAGCCCTGGACACCAGGCTCCCATCACTCACCTTCACTATGGTAGTCTCACAGTAGCCCTGGGCACCAGGCTCCCCATCACTCACCTTCACTATGGTAGTCTCAAAGTAGCCCTGGACACCAGGCTCCCCATCACTCACCTTCACTATGGTAGTCTCACAGTAGCCCTGGGCACCAGGCTCCCCATCACTCACCTTCACTATGGTAGTCTCACAGTATTAGCGCGTCAGAAAATACTAGAGGTAAATAAATTACCTCTCGGAATGATATTTTTCAGAATTTAATATTAAGAAATCATAATGACCTAAATTCTGGTGAAAATATAACAGCTAAACTTGTACCATTAATTGGACACAATGTTTTCCGTTGATTATTAAGTTGGA
The DNA here is from genome assembly GCA_009830355.1 of Cherax destructor. Classification (NCBI taxonomy): domain Eukaryota; kingdom Metazoa; phylum Arthropoda; class Malacostraca; order Decapoda; family Parastacidae; genus Cherax; species Cherax destructor. The sequence continues at coordinate 73,402 of WNWK01007154.1, read as the reverse complement.
TCAATGCCTTGATTATTAAGTTGGACACAATGTTTTCCGTTGATTATTAAGTTGGACACAATGTTTTCCGTTGATTATTAAGTTGGACACAATGTTTTCCGTTGATTATTAAGTTGGACACAATGTTTTCCGTTGATTATTAAGTTGGACACAATGTTTTCGTTGATTATTGTTGACATGTTCGTTGATTATTAGTTGACCAATGTTTTCTCATTATTAGTGACCTTTCTCCATGACGATTGATATAATGACCTCAATATTCGTGAATTATTAGGATGGAAAAATTGTTCTTTATGCGAATGTTGATTATATGATAACATTTAATAGGCTGACTTACAAGGTTTAGACCCTGTCGACTACACGGGGGTCATTTAGGCTGCAGGACACCTTTACACCACCTATCAAAGATACTTTTAGCCCTAAAACAAGGTTTAAAATATTATTATAATTACAACTACTAAACCACCACAAAAAAAATTACTCTGTTATTTCACTTCCGATTATATCTGGAAAGTTGTCGCCAGAAACCTACTTTAATTTATTTTAACATGGGCCGTTTCCCACCGAGGCAGGGTGGCCAACCGAGGCAGGGTGGCCCACCGAGGCAGGGTGGCCCAAAAAGAAGAAACACTTTCACCATCACTGTCTTGCCAGAAGAGGGGCGCCGATACTACAGTTCAAAATCGTAAATATACCCATCCCTCCTTCAGAGTGCAGGCTCTGTACTTCCCATGTCCAGGACTCGAGTCCGGCTAACCGGTTTTTCCTGAATCCCTTCATGAATGTTCTTAAAATGCTGCTCTAATATTTATATATATTCTAAATAATATTTTTCAGATGTATTCGCAAGATTTTTTCACAGATTATATACACCGAGAGGTGTATGTCTCTCAGTGTATATATGCTGAGAGTTTATTTTATTATTATTATTAATACATCGGCCGTATCCCACCAAGGAAGGGTGGCCCGAAAAAGAAAAACTTTCATCATCATTCACTCCATCACTGTCTTGCCAGAGGTATGCTTACACTACAGTTATAAAACTGCAACATTAACACCCCTCCTTCAGAGTGCAGACACTGTACTTCCCATCTCCAGGACTCAAGTCCGGCCTGCCGGTTTCCCTGAATCCCTTCATAAATGTTCCCTTGCTCACACTCCAACAGCACGTCAAGTCCTATTCTCATTCCTTATTTAGGGATTAAAATATTCTTGACAGGTGGTGAGCAAGTTACACGCAGAATTAATGTCCCTCGTATAGGCGATAGGCCTTGAACCCCATTAACTAGTCTTTTTTTCTCACTCTCTCGTGACTATATTACATAGTAATATTAGTAATATATTACATAGTAATATATTACATAGTAATATATTACATAGTAATATATTACATAGTAATATATTACATAGTAATATATTACATAGTAATATATTACATAGTAATATATTACATAGTAATATATTACATAGTAATATATTACATAGTAATACATGCGTACATTTTTTTTAATATTTATAATTTGTCCCACCAGTGTGACATGCTAACAACACGAGTAAGACACGTGTGCAGCAGTTGGGTATATTTATTGTTAGAACGTTTCGCCTACACAGTAGACTTCTTCAGTTATATACAGTGCCAACAGGTGTAGTGGCGAGGTAAATGATGCAATCAGTCCATCAACCTTGGGGAAATAGTGTTTGAGCCTGGAGAAGAGTTCACCTTCATGGAGGTGAACTCTTCTCCAGGCTGAGGGACTCACCACCTCAATACTATTTCTCCAAGGTTGATGGACTGATTACGTCATCTTTACTTCTCTACTTCTCAACGTGTCGGCTTCTTCAGTCAAATGCAGAGGCATTTGACTGAAGAAAGCCTACATGTTGCACATGTGAAGAAGCCTACATGTTGCACATGTGAAGAAGCCTACATGTTGCACATGTGAAGAAGCCTACATGTTGCACATGTGAAGAAGCCTACATGTTGCACATGCGTCTTAATCATCAACTGGTCAGTATTTTATACCATTTTCAGCCTCCTAACAACACTATCTTTCATTTTCCTTCTTCCTCCTCCTCCTTTTGTCAAATTATTTTACGTATTACACCTCGTAATGTTTTCCTGTGTTAAATGACTTTCATTCTTCTAACCTCCATTTTAAAATCTATACAAAGTTCTCTCGATGCTTTATTACTAAAAGTTAAGACATTTTTAATTTTTGTTTTAGTTAAGAGAGTTGATCCGTTTCCTGTTCCGGACGACCTAAGAATCTGGAGCAAATTATTTGGACTCAAACTGTCCAGAACGTGTTATTATTCTTAGTATATAAGTGCCGCTGGTTATTTTCCGCAGGTTACCGCAAGTATCCTCGTTCAGCTCGAGTCGTAATACTGAACAAAGTGAGTGAGGAAGTTCTTTGTAGTGTTTGCTTTTGTTTTTGTTCTCCACCAGAATTCTGAGAGGCAAATTATGGGTTAAGGTTGTGTTGAAGAGTTGCGTCCCACACACCGAGACACCGCGTGACGCTCATTCTATATCTCACACATTGGGCACCGCGTGACGCTCATTCTATATCTCACACATTGTGGCACCGCGTGACGGTCATTCTATATCTCACACATTGTGACACCGCGTGACGGTCATTCTATATCTCACACATTGTGACACCGCGTGACGCTCATTCTATATCTCACACATTGTGACACCGCGTGACGCTCATTCTATGTCCTAGACATTGTGACACCGCGTGACAGCCATCCTGTCCTAGACATTACAGAGTCGCTTTACCTTCCGTATTTCTACATTGTCTGGTGTCCATCAGTACTTCAGGAAATATTCTCAGAAGCCACATTTCCGCAGTTTCCTTGGATCACAAGACTGATACATCTTCAGTGTGTACGACACACAGAGGAGTGTCGTATATATCCTTAAAACTGCAACACAACTGTGTGTTGGTACAGAACACGCCTTTAACAACTTTTTTAAGTGAGAAGGGATGGATTTGAGAGGGACGTGTTCCCTCAATGATTATCTTCTTTCTTCTACTAGCAGACTGCGCCTCACATTTCGACAGTATATAAGTCTCCATACTATTGTTTCAGCTTCACATTGTTCAAGACTTTGGAGCAAAGCTCTACTTCAGGCTGAGGGACTGACCACCTCAAAACTACGTCTTCATGGGTGATGGACTGATTACATCGTCTTCACATCTCTACTGCTTCTGCTAACGCTTCTGTACTCGACTGAAGAATGTAGATAAATGGTTCAGAGAACCGACAAGTTCATAAATTAGACACATGTGCAAGGGAAAAAGGAAACTGGCAAGAAATGACAGAAATCCTACACCAACTCAAAACACTTCTGGAGTGGAGGCACAGTCATTGGCCTCCACTCCATAACAACAGATATTAATGCCAGCAAACAAAGCCTCCCTACGTACCATCAATACGACGACATTTATATTTGCAAACATACAGGGTCTAAAGCCATCAACAAACATCAAAATACCTTTCATCAAGGGACTGCTCACAGAGTCAAACGCAATGTTTGCGGCTTTCACCGAGACCCACATAAAGGATCACTTTGACAACGAAATATGGATCCCAGGCTATAACCTATTCAGATGCGACAGAGTAAACAGGCAATAAGGGGGGAGTGGCCTGTATGTCACAGATCCGCTCATTTCCTTGGAACTATTAAACACATCAAAGGATGTAATTGAAATTTTGGCAGAAAAGATCGAAAACCAAAACCTTGTCATTGGATGCTACTTCCCAACAATTCCAGGAACAGCTTTTAAAAATAGACTACTGTCTGGAAAAATTTCCAACTGCCCTAAACATCTTGCTGCTGGGCGTTTTCAACTTAAGACACCTAAAGTGGAAGAGTGTAGCGAATAATGCTTTAGCAGAGATAACCGAGGAGGCAGCTCAGGCAAAAATTCTCACACACACACGAACTATTAAATCTCTGCAACAAATTCACTTTAAACCACCAATTAATACAGCCAAGAAGACTGGAAAATACACTAGACCTCATCTTCACCAACAATGATTGATCTGATACGGAATATAACAATATCAAAGACAATACACTAAGACCACAATATAATATAATAGAGATATAGACATGTATGCGCAGGGCTAATGACCAGCAAAAGGTGACCAGTTATGAAGGTGCTTCACCAGATTAAACTTTCATATCAGGAACATACAGTAGGATCAAGTAACCATGTCCTAAATGAAACAAGCTGGGAAGATATCCTAAACAACACGGATCCAAACTTTTGCCTAGAAAGAATTAACCCTGTGGCACTTGAAGTATGCGCAAGGCACATTCATTTAAGAAAAAGGAAAAGATGTAAACTAGAAAGAGACAGACGCTCCCTATACAGGCGAAGACGAAGAATCACAGAGCTGCTGAGAGAGGCCAGAATATCTGTAATACGAAGGGAGGCACTGGTCAGAGAAATAGCAAATATCGAACTTAAGCTTAAGGAATCATACAGGAGAGAAACTCAGGAAGAACTTAAAGCCATCAATAAAATTGGAAAACCCCAAAAATATTTCTTTTCTTATGCCAAATCTATGGGAAAAACAACATCCAGTACTGGACCCCTGCTTAGACGAGAATGGACTTACACAGATGACAGTCACAATATAACTCAGTGTTTAGTGAGCCGTTAACCAGACTAAGAGTCGGAAATCTAAACGATTTTTTTATGACCGAGACTTAAAATTTGGTCAATTCAAAATCTCCGATATTATCCTAACACCACAAGACTTCGAAAAAACAATAAATGACATGCCTATACACTCATGGAACTCAGTGTTCATCAAGAACTGCAAGAAGCCCCTATCACGTGCCTCCAGCATTCTATGGAGAGGGAGCATGGACACAGGGGTCATCCTACAGTCCCTAAAAACAGTAGACATAGCTCCCCTCCACAAAGGGGGCAGTAAAGCAGTTGCAAAAATTACAGACCTATATCTCTAACGTCCATATCATAAAAATCTTTGAAAGGGTTCTAAGAAGCAAGATCGCCACTCATCAAGATACCCATCAGTTACGCAACCCAGGGCAGCATGGGTTTAGAGCAGGTCAGTCCTCCCTGTCCCAGCTACTGGACCACTATGACAAGGTCTTAGATCCACTGGAGGACAAACAGAATATAGATGTAGTATACGCAGACTTTGCGAAAGCCTTCGACAAGTGTGACCATGGTGTAATAGCACACAAAATGCATGATAAAGGAATAACAGGAAAAGTTGGTAGATGGATCTTTAACTTTCTAACAAATATTACACAAAGGGTGATGGTAAACAGAGTAAAGTCTGAGGCAGCCACAGTGAAAAGCTCTGTTCCACAAGGCAGAGTACTCGCCCCCATCCTGTTCTTCATCCTTATATCTGACATAGACAGAGAAACTCGCCCCATCCTGTTCTTCATCCTCATATCTGACATAGACAGAGATGTAAGCCACAGCACTGTGTCTTTCTTTGAGGATGACACCAGAATTTGCATGACAGTGTCATCCATCGATGACACTGAAAGACATCAACCAAATATCTACATGGGCCGCGGAAAACAATATGAAATTCAGTGAAGAGAAATTTCAATTACTCCGATATGGAAAACTCGAGGAAATTAAATGTATCGGAGTATAAAACAAATTTCAATCACACAATAGAGCGAAAAACTAAAGTGAAGGACCTGGGAGTGATAATGTCAGAGGATCTCACTTTCAAATATCACAACAATGTATCTACCAGAGCTGCTAGGAAAATGATGGGATGGATAATGAAAACTTTCAAAACTAGGAATTCCAAGTCCATGATGATTCTCTTCAAATCGCTTGTTCTCTCTTGGTTGGAATATTACTGCACACTAACGGCACCTTTTAAAGCAGGTGAAATTGCAGACCTGGAGAATGTACAGAGAAATTTCACGGCACGTATAAGTAGGATAAAGCACCTAAATTACTGGGAATGGTTGAAGTCCCTTGATTGTACTCCTTGGAACGCAGGCGAGAACGATACATGATAATATACACTTGGAAAATCCTAGAGGACTAGTCCCAAATTTGTACACGAAAATCACCATGCCATCCTTTTCAGACGATATTTGGATCTGCATGAGACTGTCATCAATTGAGGGCACAGTAAATCTCCAAGAAGATATAAACCAAGTTTTCCAATGGGCAACGGAAAACAATATGATGTTCAAAGAGGGCAAATTCCAACTAATCCGTTATGGAAAACTTGAGGAAATTATAGCTAGAACTGAGTATACTGCAAACTCTAATCATACAATAGAGCGAAAAATTAGTGTGAAGGACCTGGGAGTGGTAATGTCAGAGGATCTCTTCTTCAAGGATCACAACACTGTCACTATCATATCTGCGAGGAAAATGAAAGGATGGATAAGGAGAACATTCAAGACAAGAAATGCCAAGCCAATGATGATATTTTTTTAAATCACTTGTTCTCTCTAGGCTGGAATACTGCTGTTCATTAACATCTCCATCCAAGGAAGGTGAAATTGCAGATCTAAAGAATGTACAGAGAACTTTTGCTGAACATATAAGTTCCGTCAAACACCTTAGCTACTGGGAACGCTTGGAAGCACTTGACCTGTACTCACTAGAACGCAGGCGAGAGAGTTACATCATAATCTACACCTGGAACATCCTAGAGGGACTGGTCCCAAATCAGCACACAGAAATCACTCCCTATGAAAGCGAAAGACTGGGCAGACGGTGCAACATACCCCAAATGGCGCCCCTGAAAAGTAGGGGCGCCATTGGTACACTAAGAGAAAACACAATAGAGTGTCCGGGGCCCAAGACTGTTCAACAGCCTCGCACCAGGCTTAAGGAAAATTACCAATACACCCCTGGCTGCCTTCAAGAGGGAGCTGGAGAGATACCTAAAGTCAGTACCTGACCAGCCGGGCTATGGTTCTTAAGTTGGACTACGTGTGCCCAGCAGTAACAGCCTGGTTGATCAGGCCCTAATCCCTCGCGAGGCCTGGTCAAGGACTGGGCCGCGGGGGCGTTGACCCCCGAAACACTCCCAGGTAGCTCTTTGGCTAAGCCAGTACACTTTAATTTTTGTGGCTTACTCCCCATCCCTTTGGCACGTTATTGTATGCACTTCTGGGCCAGCATATAGAGCTGGACTCCACTACATGCGTTCCTAGTACTACCCACTGGTTTACTACTTTATTATATACACTTCTGGGCTAGCATATAGAGCTGGACTCCAGTACATGCGTTCCTAGTACAACCCACTGGTTCACTACTTTATTATATACACTTCTGGGCCAGCATATAGAGCTGGACTCCACTACATGCGTTCCTAGTACTACCCACTGGTTTACTACTTTATTATATACACTTCTGGGCTAGCATATAGAGCTGGAATCCCCTACATGCGTTCCTAGTACCACCCACTGGTTCACAACTTTATTATATACACTTCTGGGCCAGCATATAGAGCTGGACTCCACTACATGCGTTCCTAGTACTACCCACTAGTTTATTACTTTATTATATGCACTTCTGGGCCAGCATATAGAGCTGGACTCCACTACATGCGTTCCTAGTACTATCCACTGGTTCAATACTTTCATTTTCTTATTTTCCTTTGCAATTTCTTTCTCTCATTCACTTTTCTCCTATGTCAAATATCCTGTCATTATTAACTTCTCTATGTCTCACAGTATTTTATTAAATACGAGTGGATACCAACTCTCTATTTCCACATGTCAACTCGTGCTAAGACATTGGGTGGCTTTAAAAAGAGATTGGACAAATATGTGAGTGGGAGTGGCTGGGTTTGATTTGTACCTGAGGTATTGAAGCTAATTCTTGGGAAGCTCTGGGAAAAGGCTGAACATGTGGGTGGGTGGGAATGGTTGGTTGAGAAAAAGGTCTGCCTAGTTTGGGCGAGTAGGCCTGCCACAGTGTTCCTCTATTTTTATGTTCTATTAACGAGTCATTTTATGATTAAAACGTCGTGTCAGGAAACATTTGTCCGGTTTTCTGAAGCATAAAACGACGTAACCTGAAAAAAAACCTTTGCTACAAGATCTAATAGTTGGTTAACTAAACGTAAACATATAGTTAATATACTTTAACCTAACTTTCAATATAAAATATTGAATATTTATAGAGGCTTAGATCGTTCAGAAAAAAAGAGAAAAGTAAAGCGTTTGAAAAACGACGTTGTATTTGAGTACCAGTCAGTACCTTGTACTGGTACCCCAGCTTGTGTTTAATCAATGAACGATTCATCTTACAAAGACCGGAATCAGGATATATTTTCCTGTTTTCTTACGAACAAAAGCACCATTCTCCTGATAACATTGTTATTTAGTTTTAAAAAAGTATTTTCGTATTTTTTTTTTACGAATTTAAAGTATTAATTTTTTATTATTCTGTACTTTCCTCTGGTTGTTTCAGTCCCACCTGATATAAAAAAGTCCTATTCGCTTCCATATGTTGGTTATTGAAGGACGAGTTGTCTCAGTACTGTTATCTCACCTCAGCTATCATAACAGATCTTCCACATTTTTCTTTGAATTTCCGAAGTGTATAAATATATAATATTGATTTCTTTGGCATTCACTTTTCCACTTCATTCAGCCGTTTTGACGTTTCGGTCATGTTCAGTGAATGCGTGTGTGGTGTGGGCGGGTAGGCGTGCTGGGGTGGAGGAAGGTGGGCGTGGGCGTGTGAAGAAGTGTTACCATCAGTGTCAGAGCTGCGCCACCAACACCACCCACTCCACTGTTCAATCATCTAGTACAGACTCGCTTACCTGAGATCAACCAATTTATATTCTCAGGTAAGTTACGATATGTTTTCCCGTGTATATGCGTGTGTCTGCCCACGTTGTTGTCTATGTGAAAGTCTGCATAATAATAATAATGAATTTGATTTTAAATCAATATACAATCGTCTAATAATGTGAAAGCCTGAATGTACACTCACTCCATTGTAGTTACGTATGTAAAAACGTTCCAAATTAATACCAAAATTACGGACTAATTCAGTTGCTGACGACACTTCGGGTCAAGTAGTTCACGACCATCATAGTAGTTAGTTTAAACAGTGCCGTAAACCACCTAACCACCAAATAAATTGTAAGTAAAGTAAAGTCAGTTTACATTAGTCGTGGAAAAATAAACACATAAGCAGTATAATGTGATCCTTTATTGACAACGTTTCGCCCACACAGTGGGCTTTATCGAGTCACATACAGATCTACCTGGATAAAAGGTACGTGAGTATTTATAGGATGGGTAGGTTGGATCTGAATCTGCGTGTGACAATCTTCCGAGTAGGGTGATAGAGTCTAGGACCTTGCGCAGCTTTAAAAAAGTGGACAACCTTACCAGTCCTTCACAGGACTCGCAGCATTTTGAGGGACTCAGTACAAGGGAAGAAACTTCTGCACACCATCCCCAGCAACCCCAGACCTGCCAGAATTTACGGTCTGCCAAAAACTCAGAAGCCAGGTATCCCATTGAGGCCCATATCCTCGGGAATAGGCAGTGCTCCCCACCAACTCTTATAAATTCTCGCTAAACACCTCTCTAAACTCTTAGGCACCATCAGTCCAGCACATCTCAAACACTCGGGTGATCTTCTCAATCGCATTCGCAACATCAACATCAGGAACAAGAAACTCTCCAGCCTTGATGTAACATCCCTATTCACCAAAGTATCTACTATACAAGCCATCGATCTCTTGCGCATGAAAATTGACGATTCACTTGATCTTCCTCTTCCAGCCAGCGATTTCATCGACCTTGTTGAACTATGTGTTGGCTTTATGTGTTTCTCTTTTGAAAATCAACTCTTTCAACAGACTTTTGGACTACCCATGGGTTCACCACTTAGTGGCGTACTGACGAACCTGTACATGGAACACCTGGAAGCCGAACGATTTTCCTCTATTATTCCCTCTTCTGTCACCTGGCTCCGTTGACGACATTCTCATCATAACTCCCAGACGCTTCAACGTTCAAGCTCTCCAACACAAGCTCAACCAGGTTGACCTCTCAATCCAGTATACACTAAAAGAAGAAGTCGACAACACTCTTCCTTTCCCTGAGGTTTTTCTTTGCAAAGCTGATCAAGAACTTCGTTCTAAAGTCTATCGAAAACCTACCAACCAACACGATCTTCTCCACTTCTTATCCCACCACGACACGAAAACTAAACGTGGTATAATTATAGGCTTTTTCCTGCGCGCACTCCGAAATCTGCAGCAGTGAGTTCCTTGAGGAAGAATGCTCGCTAATTGAACAAGTATTTTCTAAACTTCACTATCCTCGTCACTTCATTAGAGACTGCAGACGACGGGCATTAAACATCTTTAACATTCACAGAGACGACACTGCCGAGAGGAGATACATAGTCCTCCCCACCAACTCCATTGCCAAACACGTTTCCAACATCTTTTCCAATACCTCATTCCAAGTATCTACCTCCACTTCCACCACCATCAAGGACATTACCAGTAATAGACAGGACAAGCTTCAATACTCTGCAGGGGTATACACAATCCCTTGTAATGACTGCAGCAAATTATACGTGGGCGAAACATCCAGAGACCTCCAAACACGTATTTCAGAACACCAGTACGCAGGCAGATCGGACGATTTAAGGAATGCCTGTGTTCAACACCGAAATTCACACAACCATTTAATCAACTTCAGAAACGCAAGACGTATCGTCAGAGAAGACAACACTCAATACCGCAGAATCCTGGAATCATCACTTATCTGTATATCCAACAACTTCAACCAAAACAACTGCTTCTATAACAGCTGAACCCCTTGCCAAGAAATTTCTTCATTGTTATCCCACATAAGAACATAAGAATGGAGGAACACTGCAGAAGGTCTACTCATATACTTGTCCAATCATATACAACCCAAGGTCCTAGACTCCGTCACCCTACTCGGAAGATTGTCACATGCAGGTTCAGATCCAACCTACCCAGCATTCTCCACCTGACTCCATCCTATAAATACTCACGTACCTTTCACTCAGGTAGATCTGTCTGTGACTTGATAAAGCCCACTGCGTGGGCGAAACGTTGTCAATAAAGGATCACATTATACTGCTTATGTGTTTATTTTTCCATTGTGTCGGTATTTTATACCATTTATTTCCATCGTACATCAATCAGTCATGCATCTTAGATTGCTATCTTAGCGTCAAGGGCACCACTTGTCGTGATTAAAAATGATATAAAATACCGAGAAGTTGAATTAAGACACATATGCAACAGTTGGGCATCTTTGTTGATGAAACGTTTTGTCTACACAGTAGGCTGATTACATCATCTTTGTTTCATATATATTGTTCCCTTCGTATTTGACTGGAGAAGCCTACTGTGTACGCAAAACGTACCCTCAATAAAGATACCCAACTGTTGCACAAGTCTTAATCTTCAATCGTCGTGGTATTTGAGCAGTGTGTTATTTCATTGTTATAATTAATCCATGAAAATTAGTCTGAACATCTCGAAAATAATGTGCTTTATTGATGGTTAATCGGATGTAAAGCCTATCAAATACACGAGGGTCATTATGCCTCCATGTAACCTCTTCACCTCCACTCAAATAATTTAATCCCTAAAATAGGGATTAATGTTTCATTCGTCCGGAAACAAGACGAATGTTTCCTGACCTGTGTCTTGACATGTTACTGTAACTCTCAGCGTATATACGCTGAGACACATGCTCTTTATATATCCTATACAATGTTAGACTGATTTTAAGCTAACCTTAGGTACATCGATTAGTATTAGGCTACAATATCAGTATACCAACAACTCCTATGTGCAGGTTATTTGTGTATTGTTCCAGTCACAGCATTATGCCTTTCGTTCATTAATACCAATTTGTTAATATAATTTATAGAAGAGATAGATTAGAATGTTAAGATAATTTTAGAGCAATATTATATAAATAGTATTTAAATTTAATTCATAAAAATATATTTAACAATGAATAACATTAAATTTCTCGAGTGTATCTTGTTTTATGGAGAGAAAATTTGCGGGTATTTCTGCGTTAACCTGATGCTGGCTCACCTGTGTCGTCTTGAGCAAATCTTTGTAGTGATTACATCTTCTTAACGACTTGGCCAGTGTGGTGAAACATCGTCTTAACGACCTGGATAGTGTGGTGATATATAGACTGAACGACCTGTCAGTGTGGTGATACATCGTCTTAACGACCTGGATAGTGTGGTGATATATGGACTGAACGACCTGTCAGTGTGGTGATACATCGTCTTAACGACCTGGATAGTGTGGTGATACATGGACTGAACGACCTGTCAGTGTGGTGATATATGGACTGAACGACCTGTCAGTGTGGTGATACATGGACTGAACGACCTGTCAGTGTGGTGATACATCGTCTTAACAACCTGTCAGTGTGGTGCTACATGGTCTTAACGACCTGTCAGTGTGGTGATACATGGACTGAACGACCTGTCAGTGTGGTGATACATGGTCTTAACGACCTGTCAGTGTGGTGATACATGGACTGAATGACCTGTCAGTGTGGTGATACATCGTCTTAACGACCTGTCAGTGTGGTGATACATGGACTGAACGACCTGTCAGTGTGGTGATACATGGTCTTAACGACCTGTCAGTGTGGTGATACATGGTCTTAACGACCTGTCAGTGTGGTGATACATGGACTGAACGACCTGTCAGTGTGGTAATACATCGTCTTAAGGACCTGGTCAATGTGGTGATACATCGTCTTAAGGACCTGGTCAGTGTGGTGATACATGGACACTTTCTCCTGTCCTCGTGCTGTTGTCTAGGCTCTCATTATTGACGAGATAATAATCATAGCGACGTACGACTTTGGGTGACTCGTATGACAGGAATGAGTTGAGAAAGTTACCCAGATCGGCTACTCTAGCCTGGGTCAGAGGTGAAGTGAGTGTGTTGTAGTCCCCACCACACCCCTGGCTAGCTTGTAGTCCTCACCACACCCCTGGCTAGCTTATAGTCCTCACCACACCCCTGACTAACTTGTAGTCGTCACCACACCCCTGGCTAGCTTGTAGTCCTCACCACACCCCTGGCTAGCTTGTAGTCCCACCACACCCTGGCTCACTTGTAGTCCCCACCACACCCCTGGCTAGCTTGTAGTCCCCACCACACCCCTGGCTAGCTTGTAGTCCCCACCACACCCTGGCTAGCTTGTAGTCCCCACCACACCCCTGGCTAGCTTGTAGTCCTCACCACACCCCTGGCTAGCTTGTAGTCCCCACCACACCCCTGGCAGCTTGTAGTCCCCACCACACCCTGGCTAGCTTGTAGTCCCCACCACACCCTGGCTAGCTTGTAGTCCCCACCACACCCCTGCTAGCTTGTAGTCCCACCACACCCTGGCTAGCTTGTAGTCCCCACCACACCCTGGCTAGCTTGTAGTCCCCACCACACCCCTGGCTAGCTTGTAGTCCCCACCACACCCCTGGCTAGCTTGTGTCTCCACCACACCCCTGGCTACTTGTAGTCCCCACCACACCCCTGGCTAGCTTGTAGTCCCCACCACACCCTGGCTAGCTTGTAGTCCCACCACACCCCTGGCAGCTTGTAGTCCTCACCACACCCCTGGCTAGCTTGTAGTCCACCACACCCCTGGCTAACTTGTAGTCTCACCACACCTGGCTAACTTGTAGTCTCACCCACCCCTGGCTAACTTGTAGTCGCACCACACCCCTGGCTAGCTTGTAGTCCCACCACACCCCTGGCTACTTGTAGTCCCCACCACACCCTGGCTAACTTGTAGTCCTCACCACACCCCTGGCTAGCTTGTAGTCCCACCACACCCCTGGCTACTTGTAGTCCTCACCACACCCTGGCTACTTGTAGTCCCCACCACACCCCTGGCTAGCTTGTAGTCCTCACCACACCCCTGGCTAACTTGTAGTCCCACCACACCCCTGGCTAGCTTGTAGTCTCACCACACCCCTGGCTACTTGTAGTCCCCACCACACCCCTGGCTAGCTTGTAGTCCCCACCACACCCTGGCTAACTTGGTCCACCACACCTGGTACTTGAGTCCCACCACACCCCTGGCTAACTTGTAGTCGTCACCACACCCCTGGCTAACTTGTAGTCCCCACCACACCCCTGGCTAGCTTGTAGTCCTCACCACACCCCTGGCTAACTTGTAGTCCTCACCACACCCCTGGCTAACTTGTAGTCCCACCACACCCCTGGCTAACTTGTAGTCCTCACCACACCCCTGGCTATCTTGTAGTCCCCACCACACCCCTGGCTAGCTTGTAGTCCCACCACACCCTGGCACTTGTAGTCCTCACCACACCCCTGGCTAACTTGTAGTCCTCACCACACCCCTGGCTAGCTTGTAGTCCCCACCACACCCCTGGCTAGCTTGTAGTCCTAACCACACCATTGGCTAGCTGTAGTCCTCACCACACCCCTGGCTAGCTTGTAGTCCTCACCACACCCCTGGCTAGCTTGTAGTCCCCACCACACCCCTGGCTAGCTTGTAGTCCCCACCACACCCTGGCTAGCTTGTAGTCCCACCACACCCCTGGCTAGCTTGTAGTCCCCACCACACCCCTGGCTAGCTTGTAGTCCCCACCACACCCTGGCTAGCTTGTAGTCCCCACCACATCCCTGGCTAGCTTGTAGTCCCCACCACACCCCATGGCTAGCTTGTAGTCCCCACCACACCCCTGGCTACCTTGTAATGCCCACCACACCCCTGCTATTGTAGTCCCACTACACCTGCTGGCTTGTAGTCTCCACCTTGCATACCACACTGTAGAGTGCACACCTTACCCTAGTGCAACCTGTCAGCACCACCACCCTAGCTACTTGAGCCACCACACCCTGCTAGCGTAGCTACCACACCGGAGCCTGCAGCCTATAGCACCCTGTACTGTAGCACCTGCAGCACACCCTGCTACTTGTAGCGCACAGACCTGCGCAGCGAGTCCTCACCAGCGACCTGGGCAGCATGCAGCCTCATGGCAGCGAGCCCCACACACCCTGGCAAGCTGTAGCAGCAGCAGACCTGGCGGCAGCTGTAGCAGCAGCAACCTTGGCAGCGAGCAAGCACCTGCAGGCAGCAACTGTAGCAGCAGCAGCCCTGCACTGTAGCAGCAGACACTGCAGAGCCACGCAAGCCTGCAGCAGCAGGCATCACACAGCAGAGCCTGCAGCAGCAGCAGCATGCAGCAACAGGAGCCATGCACACAGCAGAGCTATCACAGCAGAGCATCACAGCAGCGAGCAGCCAGCGGCAGAGCATGCACAGCAGCAGAGCACACAGCAGCAGAGCAACAGAGGCATGCAACAGCAGCAGAGCTGCACGCAGCAGACATGCAGCAGCAGCAGAGCATGCAGCAGCAGCAGAGCATGCAGCGCAGCAGCAGCATGCAGCAGCAGCAGAGCATGCACAGCAGAGCATGCACAGCAGCACTGCAACAGCAGCAGAGCATGCAACAGCAGCAGAGCATGCACAGCAGCAGAGCATGCAAGCAGCAGCAGAGCATGCAGCAGCAGCAGAGCATGCAGCAGCAGCAGAGCATGCAGCAGCAGCAGAGCATGCAACAGCAGCAGAGCATGCAACAGCAGCAGAGCATGCAACAGCAGCAGAGCATGCAGCAGCAGCAGAGCATGCAGCAGCAGCAGAGCATGCAGCAGCAGCAGAGCATGCAGCAGCAGCAGAGCATGCAGCAGCAGACAGCGCGCAGCAGCAGAGGCGAGAGCGCACAGCGCAGAGCGCCGGTGAAAGCAGCGAGCATGCACAGCAGCAGAGCTGCACTGCACGAGCTGCACAGCAGCAGCACATGCACAGCGCACTGGCATGCCACACTCCGCCAGAGCATGCGACACTCCCAGCGCAGCATGCACAGCCAGGCATGCACAGCTGCCTGCACTGCATCCACTGGTCCACAGCGCTGAGCCGCTGTCACAGCACGCATGCAGCACTAGAGCATCACAGCTAGGGCATGCACAGCGCGCGTCTCACGGCGCCAGAC
Source organism: Cherax destructor (assembly GCA_009830355.1). Taxonomy (NCBI): domain Eukaryota; kingdom Metazoa; phylum Arthropoda; class Malacostraca; order Decapoda; family Parastacidae; genus Cherax; species Cherax destructor. Next base: position 57,338 of record WNWK01007154.1, on the reverse strand, counting down.
TCAGCGCAGCGAGTCATGCACCCTGATTCCGCTAGAGGTCCTGCGCCGCTGGGAAGATCGTGACCCTTCTCATGAGCCTGATGGTAGGCTCTCCACTGGCCCCCTGGTTCCTGAATAATCCTCTGGTCCCTCGCTCTCCCTGGTCCCTCGATTCTCTGTCTCTCCCTGGTCCCTCCCTCTCTCCCTGGTCCCTCCCTGATCCTTCCTCTCTCCCTGGTCCCTCCCTGATCTCTCCTGTCTCTCTCCCTGGTCTCTCCCTGATCCCTCGTCCTCCCTGGTCCCTCCTCTCCTGGTCCCTCCCTCTCTCCTGGTCTCTCCTGGTCCTCCTGTCCCTCCTCTCTCCTGGTCCCTCCTACTCTCCTGGTCCCTCCCTGTCTCTCCCTGATCCCTCCCTCTCTCCCTGGTCCCTCCCTGATCCCTTCCTCTCTTCCTGGTCCTCCCTGATCCCTCCTCTCTCCCTGGTCTCCTGATCCCTCCTCTCTCCTGGTCCTCCCTCTCTCCCTGAGTCCCTCCCTCTCTCCCTGGTATCTCCTGATCTCCCTCTCTCCTGGTCCCTCCCTCTCTCCCTAATGGTCCCCCTCTCTCCCTGATCCCTCCCTCTCTCCCTGATCCCTCCCTCTCTTCCTGGTCCCTCCCTCTCTCCTGATACCTCCCTCTCTCCCTGGTCCCTCCCTCTCTCCTGGTCCCGCCCTCTCTCCCTGGTCCCTCCCTCTCTCCCTGATCCCTCCCTCTCTTCCTGGTCCCTCCCTCTCTCCCTGATACCTCCCTCTCTCCTTGGTCCCTCCCTCTCTCCCTGATCCCTTCCTCTCTCCCTGGTCCCTCCCTCTCTCTTGTTGGTCCCTCCCTCTCTCCCTGGTCCCTCCCACTCTCCCTGGTCTCTCTATCTCTCTTTGGTCCCTCCCTCTCTCCTTGGTACCTCTCTCTCTCTCCCTGGTCCCTATCTCTCTCTATGGTCCCTCCCTTTCTCCCTGGTCTCTCTATCTCTCTTTGGTCTCTCCCTCTCTCCCTGGTCCTTCTCTTCTCCCTGGTCCCTCCCTCTCTCCCTGATCCCTCCCTCTTTCCCTGGTCCCTCCCTCTCTCCCTGGTACCTCCCTTTCTCTATGGTCCCTCTCTTTCTCCTTGGTCCCTCCTGCTCTCCCTGGTCCCTCCCGCTCTCCCTGGTCCCTTCCTCTCTCCCTGGTACCTCCCGCTCTTCCTAGTCCCTCCCTCTCTTCATGGTCCGTCCCTCTCTCAGTGCTATCTCCCGCCTTCCTGGTCCCTCCCTCTCTCCCTTGTCCGTCCCTCTCTCTCAGGTCCCTCCCGCTCTCCCTGGTCCTTCCCGCTCTCCCTGGTCCCTCCCTCTCTCTCTCTCTCTGGTCCCTCTCGCTCTTCCTGGTCCCTCCCTCTCTTCCTGGTCCCACCTGCTCTCTCTGGTCTCCAGGTTCCTCCCGCTCTCCCTGGTCCTTCCCGCTCTCCCTGGTCCCTCCCTCTCTGGTCCCTCCCGCTCTTCCTGGTCCCTCCCTCTCTTCCTGGTCCCTCCTGCTCTCTCTGGTCCCTCTCGCTCTTCCTGGTCCCTCCCTTTCTTCCTGGTCCTCCTGCTCTCTCTGGTCCCTCCCGCTCTCCCTGTTCCCTCCCACTCTCCCTGGTCTCTCCCACCCCTATCAGTGCCTCCCCACCGATCTCCAGCAGGTACCCTCTCCTTCCCTCCCTCATCAATACCAACTTACCTGTCACCTTCAGTACCTCCCTGCCTGTTACCTCAGTGCCCGGGATGCCACAAGGGCCCCCCGTGGCGCCATGCCCACAAGAGAGGCTCTCATGGGTCAAGCGCCAATGTTAGGACTGGGGTGACTGGTAGAGTTACTTAGGTACACTCACCCTGTCAGACTTCCCCAGGGACACGTATAAAATATGCGTCTCTGGGAAAGCCATAAGTATGTCCGACTCCAAATAACGAGTACCATATATGGAAGGATAAATAAAACTGAGATGAATATTTCATAAATGAGAGGGACCCCATTTCAACTTTAGATATCAAAGACATCATGATTTAATGAAATATAACTGATAACTGTGGATACTATAAGAAGCAGCTGAAGTACTGTGCAAGCCTTTCACATCATTAATAAACACACAAACACTAGAGAACAGGAGGGTTAGGGGAGACATGATAATGACATAAAATACTGCGAGGAATAGATAAGGTGGACAGAGACAAGATGTTCCAGAGAGGGGACACAGAAACAAGGGGTCACAATTGGAAGTTGAAGACTCCTATGAGTCAAAGGAATGTTAGGAAGTATTTTTTCAGTCATAGAGTTGTCAGGAAGTGGAATAGCCTAGAAAGCGACGTAGTGGAGGCAGGAACCATACATAGTTTTAAGACGAGGTTTGATAAAGCTCATGGAGCAGGGAGAGAGAGGACCTAGTAGCAATCAGTGAAGAGACGGGGCCAGGAGCTATGAATCGACCCTTGCAACCACAAATAGGTGAGTACATACAGTCATAGGGACGTTACAAAATATTTATTCAGCCTTAGAATAGTTAGGAAGTGGAACGACCTGAAAGAATGAACCTAGTAGCGACCACAGAAGAGAAGGGCCAGGAGCTGAAACTGGACCCCCACAGCCACACGTCAGAAGAAAGACGACAGTAAAAGACCAGGTACTTCGACTGAAGAAGTTTCAAATTCAAATTCAAATTCTTTATTTCTGATAATATTACAAAGTGGGGTTTACATACTTTATGGTATTAGTACATTTTATGAAATACTTATTACAAGAAGGCCAATAGTATGCCTAGGCATTTCAGGCAGTCTTATACTAGATCTTACTCTATAGTGACACAATAATTATACTGGTATTAAGTTAGATAATTGTAGTGATTAACTAGGTTTACAAAATTGAGGTAGTTCAAAATATTTAAGAACTTAGAAATTAGTTTATAAATTAATGGAAATGATGAGGTGTTGGCATGATACAGTTTCTATATTGGAGTGTCTTAGGCAAACTTATGACTAGCTTAAGAATTATGAAGCAATAGTTGTATTAGAATCTTGGTTACAGTCATATGCAAATTAAGGGGAATCACAGATATCAATAAGTGTAATTTTGTTGTGGATATGTGCAAGATAAAGTAGTTTTCATGTGGTTAGCTACCGGTGGGGTGTGTAAGTGAGATAAGATGTTTTTTAACGGTGCTTTTGAAAATGGAGGTTGTGTCTGCAGTTCTAGAATTTTCAGGCAGGGAATTCCAGATCTTAGGCCCTTTTATGTACATTGAATTTTTGTATAGATTTAGCCGGACACGGGGAATGTCAAAGAGATGTTTGTGTCTGGTGTTATGTCTATGGGTTCTGTCACAACTGTCAAGAAAGTGTTTTAGTTCAGGGTTAATATTGGAATTTATGGTTCTATAAATGTAGATTGCAGAGAAGTAAGTATGGATGTTCTGAACAGTGAGTAGGTTTAGGTCTTTGAAGAGGGGGAGGGGTTTGTTGCCTAGCGTTGGATTGCGTGATAATTCTTCGGCTTTTTGTTGGGTTATTATTGGCTTTAGGTGGGTAATTGCTGTTGATCCCCATGCACAAATGTGAGGTAGGGATAGATGAGTGAATAGTATAGTGTGAGTAGGGCTGATTGTGGTACATAGTAACATATCTTAGAGAGGATCCCCACAGTTTTGGATACTTTCTTTGTTATGTGTTGGATATGGGTGCTGAATTTCAGGCTGCTGTCAAGGTGAAGGCCCAGGAATTTGCCCTCATTATGTTTATCAATAGGAGTGTTGTTGATCTTAATGTTTAATTGTGCATCACCTGCTCTGTTGCCAAACATAATATAGAAGTTCTCGGAGGAGAGCTCATAATATATGACAAAGTCTGCAAAGTGTTAAACATCTGAAGAGGTCGTCTCAGTGGAACTAAGTGCAATGCCAGAAGACCTAGAGCCAGGTACTGGACACCATACATACGACAGAGAATGAGGTAAAAAGCACTTTTAATGATAGTGGATACATCAGTACGTAACCACTAACAATGAACTACGACAAATCAATGGCTACTTGTCACAGATCTGGAAGACTGCGGATATAGCGCCTATGTTTAAGAAAATATGTGAACGACATGATGGAAGGAATAGACTCCGAAGTGTCCCTGTTTGCAGATGATGTGAAGTTGATGAGAAAAATCCAATCGGACGAAGACCAGGTAGAACTACAAAGGGATCTGGACAGGCTGCAAGCCTGGTCCAGAAACTGGCTCCTGGAGTTCAACCCCACCAAATGCAAAGTCATGAAGATTGGGGAAGGGCAAAAAAGACCGCAGACGGAGTACAGTCTAGGGGGCCAGAGACTACAAACCTCACTCAAGGAAAATGATCTTGGGTGAGCAGCCATTTTAGGCCTTTTATGCAACATATGTCAGGCACATTTAAGAGAATGCAGCAACAGCACGCAACTCACACGCGAGACAGCATGTTAGAAGCTTGAGAAAGTACGGAGATATGCAACGAGACTATTTCCAGAATTAACAAACAAACGAGGGGAAAAAATTCCCACTAAGTAATCCAAATAAAAGATAGGTTGAGAGGGAAGGCTGCTTGGTACATAGTCATTAATCCCCTTAGTCTTCCACCATGGTCCTGACCCAGCCTCTGGGGTTCTCTGGACGGTGGCCCAAAGATCCCCATAGACTTTTATATACACACGGCAAATAGAGAGAGATCAAAGAATTATTAAATGTAATAGGAAACAACCATGCCAGACACAGGTTATCTCGTGGTATTACAGACCAGATGGCATCCTCCCCTCCTCCCCACCGTATATATCTCTCTCTCTGGCAAATATGGTTGCACCTGACTACAGGAAGAGCAGTGTGGTGGGCAGCAATTACTAACTATCAGGATGAGCTATGCATATACTTAGTTCTCACCTATTAGGTACACTCTTCTATTTCTATGCAGGGCTTCCCTTTGCCAAAAGAACAGCCCGTATTCTTTGTGGCATGGATTCAACAAGGTCCTGGAAACATTCCTTAGAGAACATGGTCCATGTTGACATTATCACACAGTTGATGCAGATTTATCGGCTGTACATTGATGCTGCGTATCCTCCACATCCCAAAGGTTTAAGCCAAATTCCGACCCTACCATCTACATGTTGCAGCAGGAATCGTAATTCGTCAAACCAGGCGGGTTTTTCCAATGTTCATCTGTCCAATTTTGGTGAACCTGTGCCCAATGAAGCCTCAGTTTCCTGTTCTTAGCTGACAGGAGTGGAACCCGGTGTGACCTATTGTTGTAGGTCATCCACTTCAAGGTTGGACGTGTTGTGCGTTCAGAGATCCTTTTTCGCATACCACTGCTGTACCATTTGGATATTTGAATTACTGTCACCTTCCTGTCAGCATGAACCAGTCTGGTCATTCTCCTCTGACTTACCTCATAATCAAGACGTTTTCACTCACAGAATTGCCACTCACTGGACACTTTTTGTTTTCTCACCATTCTCTGTAAACTCTAGAGACTTATGCGTGAAAATCCCAGGAGATCAGCTGGTTCTAAAATACCAAAACAAACCCGTCTGGCACCAACAATCATTCCACCGTCAAAGTCACTTAGATCACATTTCTTTTCCATTCCGATATTCATTGGGAACATCAACTGAACCTCTTGACTATATCTGAATGTATTGAGGTGCTGTCACATGATTGGCAGATTAGATATTTGCATTAACGAACAGACAGGTGTACAGGTGTACCCATAAATCAGCCACTAAGTGTACATAAATTACAAGTTACAGAGATAATACCGTCATTAAAATTGTTTTACTTTCATTTGCAGTATGATCGACAGTGTAGTTGAGAACTTTACACTGTACTGCTAATTTGTTGACTCCGCTATGTGACACCAGTCACTGCAGGAACCTCCACTATGTGACACCAGTCACTGCAGGAACCTCCACCATGTGACACCAGTCACTGCAGGAACCTCCACTATGTGACACCAGTCACTGCAGGAACCTCCACCATGTGACACCAGTCACTGCAGGAACCTCCACCATGTGACACCAGTCACTGCAGGAACCTCCACCATGTGACACCAGTCACTGCAGGAACCTCCACCATGTGACACCAGTCACTGCAGGAACCTCCACCATGTGACACCAGTCACTGCAGGAACCTCCACCATGTGACACCAGTCACTGCAGGAACCTCCACCATGTGACACCAGTCACTGCAGGAACTCCACAATGTGACTCCAGTCACTGCAGGAACCTCCCCATGTGACACCAGTCACTGCACGAACCTCCACCATGTGACACAGTCACTGCAGGAACCTCCACCATGTGACACCAGTCACTGCAGGAACCTCCACAATGTGACACCAGTCACTGCAGGAACCTCCACCATGTGACACCAGTCACTGCAGGAACCTCCACTATGTGACAACAGTCACTGCAGGAACCTCCACCATGTGACACCAGTCACTGCAGGAACCTCCACCATGTGACACCAGTCACTGCAGGAACCTCCACCATGTGACACCAGTCACTGCAGGAACCTCCACAATGTGACTCCAGTCACTGCAGGAACCTCCACCATGTGACACCAGTCACTGCAGGAACCTCCACCATGTGACACCAGTCACTGCAGGAACCTCCACCATGTGACACCAGTCATTGCAGGAACCTCCACCATGTGACACCAGTCACTGCAGGAACCTCCACAATGTGACACCGGTCACTGCAGGAACCTCCACCATGTGACACCAGTCACTGCAGGAACCTCCACAATGTGACACCAGTCACTGCAGGTGTTGCGTGGAGGTTCTTTCGTAGATTGGGTAATGAACAGACGAGTTTGGGATGGTAACTTGGTATATTGAGATCGAACAGATAGGATGGAATTCTCAGAGCCGTAAGCCTGGTCTATCCCTACACGGTGTCTCGATGGTAACTGAGGCACTGCCCCGAGCATGGCTCATAGCGTTCAAAGTATTGACCTTTGACATGGGTGACATTTGACATTGGGCTAACGGTTGCATCGGTTGGTCACGAGAGCAGAAACGGTTATACCCTATGAACTCTCACTGAGCTTACAGTGACAGCTCGGCTATGGTATGTATGTCGTCTCGACATACCTCTATACAAACTAAAGACAACATGCGTACGACTCTGAGCTGATTCTATACAATATCAAAGTACACAACGGTTGAATCTTATACTTCACATAGATCTTATCGTGACGGAAAACAATCTACTTTACTATATGATATATCATAATACAAAGGAATTAAATAACTAAATGAGCTCATTTCTAGAAAATCATGATAAAAGAGAAAGAAAATTAATATATGTCGATCGATCGAATCGTCTTCATGTGATCTACGAATTCTGAGGAAATATATATTTACAAGAAGGTAGTGATTAACAGACAAGGTAGATCTGGTGCACTCAAATCTATACTGTTAATTCTCAGAACTCGGAGAGAACTTGAACACACAAAAAGCTTACTAGATACTGGAAATCTAATAACAAAACACACAGTCAATAACTTCAGTTCTAAACTGGATTTTCTAATTTTCTATCTTTAGCTCACGACTTATGATCACTTTCCTACTGAAGGAATGAACAACTCGGTGGAGTTGATTAACTTATAATCACTTTCCTACTGAAGGAATGAACAACTCGGTGGAGTGGATGGATCTCTCCCCGGTTGAAATAGTTAGCTCAATAACACAAAGTATGAGCAAAGGAGAACGGCTCTCACTATCTCTTACTGCAGGTAATAATTACTCGACACACGACACTTTACTCTGCAAAGGATTACTGTCAACTGGAATTTTGAGTTTCTAACTACCATACTTATCTGGAACACAAGGGACAACAACTGACACTCTAGTGAATACACTAGCAACAGAAACGGCTTTCTGCAATTGCTTTTGCGTCATGAGAGATGCTATAACTCATTCAAGTAGTCTTTCTTCAACAAAGCGTCCCCTGGAGAGGAACTACTACTTGAACAAGCAACATTGCAAGAATAGACTCAGTACTCAAGGCGGTCCGGGATACCTCCGGCACCCTAGGCATCTGAACGCTATCTTGCATGCAAGATATTGTAGGGGATGAATTCCAGACAGGAGTGACAGCAATACTAGTGTCTTGACCGCTCCTCAACGTTAACAAATAAAACACATACTATCTACAAGAACTAATCTGAACTTCACATTCCGCATCACTCTGGCAAATCTCTGATACAAGCTGGGAGAACAAACACATTGCTCAAAGACTAGAGACTGTCTTTCAGTCATTAAGGGACTATGAGGACTGTTTACTGACTCATTATCATTATAACTCTGAATAGTAGCACACACAGTATTATCGCATGAATTTACTTGAGACATGACTTCGAGCAAATGAACGAGAATTTAAATGAAATTGCAAGAATACTGAAAACACAAGTCTTTAAATGTCACTAAGACAATTCAATGCAGAAATGTCTCGCACACACGAATGTCTATAACAGAATAGTGTCTCTCATGATGAATAAACGGCGAATATAGGTAGAGGGAGAATATTTTCCTGGACGCTAGCTGGTGGTGACTGCTGACGATCTTGGAGAAATGCGCTTACACAGCAAGCTTTTACGTTGGCGCGCTGGGATGAAGGAAGACACTCTCGACTTGCTATGTGAGCCGGAAACAATACTGCTGGTACCCAAGGTAGGGTAGAAAATACCATAAAATATTGGCTGGTAGTGGTTTGTTTTGGTGGTGGTGGCGCGCTGTACTAGCGGGAGTTCCCTCGCTCGTGATTGGTTACTGGGGGCGCACGGTGTGACGTCAGGGCGTGCTGCCTCACGGCCTTGGAACCACTAACCCAGGTGGCTTTTTGTACAATAAGCCACAGGAATGGTGAATATCACTCTGACAAGCGTCCAACTTGTAGCAACGAGCGATTGGAGACAATACTTCAAGGAACTAGCTTTGCTGAAGAAACGACTGGCTTACTTGTATGTCTGGCTTTCTGGAAGCTGGCTGGCTTAGCCCTCTGGACTGGTGGACCTGAATGCTGTTACTTGCATACAGCAGTGAAGAATTGGATGAATGACAGGAGACACTGGATGACTGTAGGCTGGCTTAGGCTCTTTCCCACAAACTGGCTTACTTGTTGGCTTAATTGCAAAACCCAGATCAACTCTTCGGAGGTTTACTTGCAATTAGAAGCCAGAAGACTGGAGACACTGCTTCAGAAGAGTCTTGGATGGGTGACGTCACGGGTGAGGGAAGGTGAGGCGCTGGCTGACGGTTGATATTGACGCCCGCGGCGGCACTGTCTCTCAAACACCGGCTTCTTCTTCTTGCTCTCAAATCTGCTCAATTACTTTAATCTTCGCCCACACGCTGCCACCATTTGTTGCGTGGAGGTTCTTTCGTAGATTGGGTAATGAACAGACGAGTTTGGGATGGTAACTTGGTATATTGAGATCGAACAGATAGGATGGAATTCTCAGAGCCGTAAGCCTGGTCTATCCCTACACGGTGTCTCGATGGTAACTGAGGCACTGCCCCGAGCATGGCTCATAGCGTTCAAAGTATTGACCTTTGACATGGGTGACCTTTGACATTGGGCTAACGGTTGCATCGGTTGGTCATGAGAGCAGAAACGGTTATACCCTATGAACTCTCACTGAGCTTACAGTGACACAGGAACATCCACCATGTGACACCAGTCACTGCAGGAACCTCCACCATGTGACACCAGTCACTGCAGGAACCTCCACCTTGTGACACCAGTCACTGCAGGATCCTCCACCATGTGACACTGTATCAATGTGAGATCAGCTGTATAGCTGCAGGGGACAATGGTGGGTATACCTGGAGTATACCTGGAGAAAGGTTCGGGGTCAACGCCCCCGCGGCCTGGTCTGCTATTTTGTGTCGGGAGAAATGTGAGAAATTTCTCCTGACACGGGACTGTTATTTGATAGCAGTGAAGCTTTTGGTCACTGGACAGAGTCCTTTCACTGGCTTACCAATCCACCAATCATGAAACATGATTTCCACCCGATAAAATCACTTAATCACCACACAGTTATAGCCAATAATTAAGTGTATTGTTTTCTTACTAGTGTCTTATACAGAACATTATGTGTTGAGGGACCTGTGGAGGACACCTCTCCAAAATTCATGCTGTTTGAGAGGTTTTTTTTCTTTGAGTCGTGAAATCAAGATGGAAATGTTTACCATGGGGGGTGGAGGAGACAGGTGTGGGAGTAATAACGCCCTCCAGCGGCACTTGGTGACACTTAACATTAATCCCTGGTTGGCACTCGCCCGGCGCTCACACAACCATCTTGACATTTAATTTAAGCACAACGCAACACTCAGGAAATTATGAAGCCACAGTTGTTTACAAACATTTTTACCTGCCTCTAATAAACCCCTGCCTGATTATTGCATTACTTATTTAAAACAACGTAATGTAAATTATTTTTGGTTATTTTAACGCTTAACAAATTTACGTATATTTTTTAAAAGCCGAAAACAGTATTATTTAAAAGAAACAGATGGAAGTAGGGCACGGTAAACACAATGCTCATTCATGGCTTAAATCTTTAGAATTTAGACATTCATTTGTAGGAAGGTGTTGAGAGGCTCAAGTGTGAGGCTCATCGTCAGTACCACAGGTGGCGCCACCTGTGGTAACCCTGGGATGGAACTCTTAAAACACTACATGGACATAAGCCAATAAGAACAGGCAGATGAAATAATGGTTATCTCAGTGCTTCCTGGTGCCACCGACACGTACGAACACTGGTTTACCTGGAGTTTACCTGGAGAGAGTTCCAGGGGTCAACGCCCCCGTGGCCCGGTACTCAACGTATATATACCGAGAGGTGGATAACTCTCGGTCTCAGTGAACATTACATTAATCGTTTTTAAGGGATTGACGTGTTCTTGATTGGTGGTGAACAGGTAATGTTCAGTCTTAATGACCTCTGTGTAAGCGATAGGATTTAAATCCTATTAACCATCTGAGATAGGTGTGACGGTAGGTCACTAATGATGTGATTGGTTTTCTTTTATGGGTAGGTTGTAAGCCATCGGAAGGCCTCTATCAAATAGCCAAAATCTCCAAGGGAAGGGCCAAGAAAAGAAAAATTCCCCCTGACACCACAATCACTCGAAACGTTATCCTCACGACATTCTGAGATACACACTTTATCCTCGAGAGATTTAGGAGATATACAAGATTGTGATCACGGGATCAACTGCAGCTGGCTCAGCTCTGCCGACGTAGAGGAACAAGAGCGTGTATCAGCAGAGTCTGCCTAGCTGCGTTCACTTTAGCCGCCTGTCTCAGTAACACAAGCCTCTATTATCCCCGAGGCGTCGTGACCACCCTGGGTGATATCTGGAGAAAAACAATTGAGATTTGTTGGTTAAGCAGTCGTACAGTCCTTATATAATGACTCACCAGATGCCTCTTGTTAAATTAACATTCACTCACAATCTGCAGGTGTAAACACTACAAATTGTAATGCAAACAGTTCTATGTTGCGCACGTGCAATCTTGCACTTCAGATGTTTCATCAACAAATGTCATGTAAACAAACATCAATGACAACGAGTAAAACATCACAAGGAGTAAAAAGTCAGCAATTATTAAAAATTAACGTAAGAATTATTTAAAAAATTGCAAATGCCATTCAAACAAATTAACACACAAAATCTATTTAAAAACAAAATAATTGCATGGACTCGCAACCAGAATGTTGCGAGTCCATACAATAATTATTAGCTTATAAATAGATTTACTGAGGATGAATACCAAGAACTATTCATCCTTAGTAAATACTAAAAAGAACTTTCATATACGAACTAAATATTAAACCTCTATGACTTGTGTACGTGATAATTAACAAAGTTATAATTTTTATATATATAATATATATATATATATATATATATATATATAATATATATATATATATATATATATATATATATATATATATATATATATATATATATATATATATATATATATATATATATATATATATATATGCAAACAATCACAGACAGGCGATCTTAACTATCAAGACAAGCCACGGGTGGAAATCTTTAGCTCAAGTACTTTCACATTTCTCAGTGCGTTATCAGGAACTTTGCAATGTTGCAAGAGAGCAACTAAAGCAGGGGAAGAGTTCTCAGAGTGGCGTAGTGAGGATGTGTCACCTGCTACGATTTCTCTTAGAATGTGGTGGGTGCCAACCCCACCCCACCACCATCCCCCTACTCCCCATATGGGGAAGGAGGGGGATGATGTCCTAGAGTTGTGAACATATTGTTATGGACTTGCATGTTTAATTAAAATAAAATACAATAAATATCATCGTTCTCAAAGAAAACGAACATCATGGTCCAACTTTATGTTATATTAAATGTCACCTTATATCAGCAGTGTGTACAGCACTTAGCCACTTATCAAAACACTTGTAACATGTCGCTATACACTTGAAGTGTCGTCACACTTAGAAGACTGCTACACTGTCGCCACACTTAGAAGACTGCTACACTGTCGCCACACTTAGAAGACTGCTACACTGTCGCCACACTTAGAAGACTGCTACACTGTCGCCACACTTAGAAGACTGCTACACTGTCGCCACACTTAGAAGACTGCTACACTGTCGCCACACTTAGAAGACTGCTACACTGTCGCAACACTTAGAAGACTGCTACAGTGTCGCCACACTTAGAAGACTGCTACACTGTCGCCACACTTAGAAGACTGCTACACTGTCGCCACACTTAGAAGACTGCTACACTGTCGCACACTTAGAAGACTGCTACACTGTCGCCACACTTAGAAGACTGCTACACTGTCGCCACACTTAGAAGACTGCTACACTGTCGTACACTTAGAAGACTGCTACACTGTCGCCAACACTTAGAAGACTGCTACACTGTCGCACACTTAGAAGACTGCTACACTGTCGCAACACTTAGAAGACTGCTACACTGTCGCCACACTTAGAAGACTGCTTACACTGTCGCCACACTTAGAAGACTGCTACAGTGTCGCCACACTTAGAAGACTGCTACACTGTCGCCACACTTAGAAGACTGCTACACTGTCGCCACACTTAGAAGACTGCTACACTGTCGCAACACTTAGAAGACTGATACAGTGTCGTCACACTTAGAAGACTGTTACAGTGTCGCCACACTTAGAAGACTGCTACAGTGTCGCCACACTTAGAAGACTGCTACAGTGTCGTCACACTTAGAAGACTGTTACAGTGTCGCCACACTTAGAAGACTGCTACAGTGTCGCAACACTTAGAAGACTGATACAGTGTCGCCACACTTAGAAGACTGCAACAGTGTCGCAACACTTAGAAGACTGCTACAGTGTCGCACACTTAGAAGACTGCTACAGTGTCGCACACTTAGAAGACTGCACAGTGTCGCACACTTAGAAGACTGCACATGTCGCCACACTTAGAAGACTGCACAGTGTCGCAACACTTAGAAGACTGCTACAGTGTCGCCACACTTAGAAGACTGCAACAGTGTCGCAACACTTAGAAGACTGCTACAGTGTCGCCACACTTAGAAGACTGCTACAGTGTCGCAACACTTAGAAGACTGCTACAGTGTCGCCACACTTAGAAGACTGCTACAGTGTCGCCACACTTAGAAGACTGCTACAGTGTCGCCACACTTAGAAGACTGCTACACTGTCGCCACACTTAGAAGACTGCTACAGTGTCGCCACACTTAGAAGACTGCTACACTGTCGCCACACTTAGAAGACTGCTACAGTGTCGCCACATAAACTTCATTTCAAACTTCATAAGACTCACATTTAACACTTAGACACTTACAACTATCATAGCAAACTGCTACAACTATCATCACACTTAAAGACTCATCATGCAACACTTAGAAATCACTTCACTTACAAGACTGCTCACTCCAACACTTAAATACTCAACATGTCGTCATCACTACACTTACACTGTCGCAACAAACTCTAACATGACTCCACTTACAACTACATTCAACACTTAAACTATCTACAGGCACACTTAAAATCCACACTTCACAACTATCACATCTACACTTAAAACTATCATCCACACTTAAACTCTCACTGTCCAACACTTAAGACTCTCATTCACACTTATAACATCACCTGTCCCACAAAGCTCTACACTGACAACACTTAAAGCTTACACTTCCAACACTTAAAATGCTACACTGTCCCACACTTAAAGACTCTACATTCACAACATTAAAACTTCATTATGAACTCACATTATAACATCACTACACTTACAACTATCATACAACACTTACAACTATCATACAACTAACATTACTAACTATCACACACTTACAACTATCATACACTGTCAACATGCCTATGAAATAAAATATATTTTTAGGATGGTATAAAATAATTAGTGATAATCAATAACCTTTTCTTTACGTTTTATAATTGTAAATGTCTCGCTAAATACGTATAGTATATATTTTTGTATGATTAATACCCACCAAACATTGTGCTTTAAAGTATTATATTGCAGCGTATTTATGCTGAGAGTTTACATTAATCCCTGTCTTTAGGGATTAAAACATTCTTTTCTGGTTGGTGAAAAAGTATGTGCAGCCTAAATAATAATATTGTAGTAGATAGGCATTAAACTTCATTAATCAGCCTATCCAAAGTACTTTGATGCTCTTACCTGGAGTATACCTGGAGAGGTATGTGACCACCATGAGGACTGTGGACAGGCCTCATGGTGGATCAGGGCCAGATCAACCAGGCTGTTACTGTTGGACGCACGCAACCCGACGTACGAACCACAGCCCGGTTGGTCAGGTACTGACTAGGTGCCTGTCCAGTGCCTGCTTGAAGACAGCCAGGGGTCTATTGGTAATTCCCCTTATGTATGCTGGGAGGCAGTTGAACAGTCTTGGGCCCCTCACACTTATTGTGTTGTCTCTTATCGTGCTAGTGGCACCCCTGCTTTTCATTGGGGGGATGTTTCACTGTCTGCCGAGTCTTTTTCTTTCATAGGGAGTGATTTTCGAGTGCAAGTTTGTTACTAATCCCTCTAGGATTTTCAAGTGTTATAATCACGAGCGTGTTGTATAACATAGTGTTCACGAGCGTGTTGTATAACGTAGTGTTGAAGAGCGTGTTGTATAACATAGTGTTCACGAGCGTGTTGTATAACGTAGTGTTGACAAGCGTGTTGTATAACATAGTGTTGACGAGCGTGTTGTATAACATAGTGTTGACCAGCGTGTTGTATAACGTAGTGTTGACGAGCGTGTTGTATAACATAGTGTTGACGAGCGTGTTGTATAACGTAGTGTTGACAAGCGTGTTGTATAACATAGTGTTGACGAGCATGTTGTATAACGTAGTGTTGACAGCGTGTTGTATAACATAGTGTTGACGAGCGTGTTGTATAACGTAGTGTTCACCAGCGTGTTGTATAACGCAGTGTTGACGAGCGGGTTGTATAACGTACTGTTCACGAGCATGTTGTATAACGCACTGTTCACGAGCATGTTGTATAACGTAGTGTTCACCAGCGTGTTGTATAACGTAGTGTTCAACATCGTGTTGTATAACGTAGTGTTGACGAGTGTGTTGTATAACGTTGTGTTGACGAGCGTGTTGTATAACGTAGTGTTCACGAGGGTGTTGTATAACGTAGTGTTCACCAGCGTGTTGTATAACGTAGTATTCACGAGTTTGTTGTATAACGTAGTGTTCACCAGCGTGTTGTATAACGTAGTGTTCAACATCGTGTTGTATAACGTAGTGTTCACCAGCGTGTTGTATAACGTAGTGTTCAACATCGTGTTGTATAACGTAGTGTTCACCAGCGTGTTGTATAACGTAGTGTTCACCAGCGTGTTGTATAACGTAGTGTTCACCAGCGTGTTGTATAACGTAGTGTTCAACATCGTGTTGTATAACGTAGTGTTCACCAGCGTGTTGTATAACGTAGTGTTCACCATCGTGTTGTATAACGTAGTGTTCACCATCGTGTTGTATAACGTAGTGTTCACCATCGTGTTGTATAACGTAGTGTTCACCATCGTGTTGTATAACGTAGTGTTCACCATCGTGTTGTATAACGTAGTGTTCACCATCGTGTTGTATAACGTAGTGTTCAACATCGTGTTGTATAACGTAGTGTTCACCAGCGTGTTGTATAACGTAGTGTTCAACATCGTGTTGTATAACGTAGTGTTCACCAGCGTGTTGTATAACGTAGGGGGTAAGGAAATAGGGATAATCGGGGAATATGGAGTAAAGGGAGGGAGTGAGTAGGCAGGAGAGGTGAGGTGACAGGAGCGGAGGTAATGTGAGGTCACTGGTGCCACACCATCACCTCTCATTACCACCTAACACTACTCACCCCTCTCTACCTAAAAATAAAATATAATAAAATAAAGTATAAGAATAAAGAGTAATAAGAATATAACGGGGACAGTGAATATTACTATTCCACTCAAACACAGTTTATTTAAGTCCTTGTATAATAATATATTTGGAACAGGAGAACACTTTTTGGGTTTAGATAAATGGGGATTGTACATATAAGCAGGAGACAGGGAATACAATCAACTGACGAAACAGAATATAACTTACAATATAATTCAGAGGACAGTTCACCACAGGAACTCAGTCACACTTCTAGCCACAGGTCCCAAGACCTGCTCCAACAGAACTCTGCCCAGTGTCTCCAACAGTCTCCTCCAGAGACTCTACAGCAGCTCTCTCCCAGAGCTCTGCACACCGACAGCCGCTCTGCTAGAATCTCGTGCCCAGAGCTCTGCACACAGGCCAGAGCTCCGCCAGAATGTCTCCAGCCCAGAGCTCCACACACAGGCCAGAGCTCCGCCAGAATCTCCTTTCTAGTTGTTTCCTCGGCCTTATATAGTCCTCCAAGCATCCCCCCAATGAGGAGTGCACCATGTGCTTTGACCTGACGCCGACCTGACGCTAGTTCAAGACAAAAGACCTGAGCCTTAATCCGAACGGCAGGTGTGGCTGCTTAGGTAGACCTCAAAGCACACTGACTACATCACATCCCCCTTTGTCCCCCACTTTAAAATATCTGAGAACTAGGACAATTTGTCCTAAGTTATTAGACTATTTTAATCCTAAACCCTTAATTATATTACAATACAAAGACAAAATTACACATAACATAATATAAAAGTATACAACTACATATATTTCCGTCAGCCTTCTCAACTACCACAAGGCAGCATAATCAGTACACCTCGCAGGTGACCAGCATAACAGTTGCTCTCTGGTGCAAAGCCTCCTTACCCGTCATTTCTCCTTAAAACTAAATATCTGGCTCCAGTGCCTTCCCTACTTCTACTAGAAATGCACTAGCCAGTGCTAGTCACCCTCGCCGTTAACCATTGGGCCAAACCTCTCTAGGCTTCTTTGGCGTGGAAAACTGCTCCAACGGGTTGCATTCTTTCAAGTAACTGCAACTGGACCACATCACGACCACCAAGGTCGTATGTTAACACACTTCACATACACACTTCAACTTCTGAAAATCGAGATAGGGCAAGCATCGCAGCTAAGACCCACCATTATCCTATGCCACTACTAGGATTCACTGGCCTCATAAAACAAGGTAGCCATGATCACTTGACCGTTTCCAAGGTCACCTTATTCCACACAGGTAACACTAACACTTCTGGCAAGTCAAAGTAGGCTGGGAACATCTCACACTCTTAATTGTCTCTCATAGCTGGCAGGACATCCCCCATACTGGTCGTACAGGGTGGCCAGCATGACAGCATACACCTCCATACCACCCATGGCAGCACGCTGGTCCCAGCAGCCGGAGTCCATCCCCACGGCTCGCGTCCTTCCACATCTCCGAGGATGGCAGCTCCTTCATAGTAGATTCTCCTGTCCTGGCACACCAGACAGAATCCCTCATACTCCACTGCAGCATCACCGCCATCATCTCCTCCCGAGCTAGGCAGCATCGCAGCATCACAGCACCGCCACAGCATCGCAGCACGGCTACAGCATCGCAGCACGGCTATAGCATTGCAGCACGGCCCCAGCATCGCAGCATGGCCATAGCATCACAGCACGACCACAGCATCTCAGCGTCACAGCACGGCAGGCAGCAGCACACAGCCAGTCTCAGCATAGCAGACAGCATCAGACAGCCTCGTCTCAGTAAACCGCAGCATCATAAGCAGCCGACATCAGCAGTAGCAGACTAGGGTCAGATGCTCAAGGTGAGGTGAGGTCACTTCTGGTCATTAACAGAGGTGCGGTCACTCATCCCTGGCAACTGCGGGTAACTTGCGGTCAGTGGGTGATGGTCACAGGGTGGGTGACACCCACTACAATGGATGACAGACCAGGGCAGCAATACAGCAACTGGAGCACATCAGCTGGATGACTGGGCACATCAGCTGGGTGACTGGACACATCAGCTGGGTGACCATGAGAGCCAGCTCTTCAATGGGTGACAGTTGTGGATGATTCTTCCAAGGCGGGCTGGGTGACTGGGTGACTTCTCGTTTCTCTGTAAATATTCAATTTCGGCCAGTAATTGCGTCCCACAAAAGTCTCACCCAAACACTTATAACCTCCACCATTTATCCCAACCCAACACACAACTCCACCAAATATAATATTACAACCACACAATTACTCAGACCCGCGGTCAAAAAAGGGTCAGCTTAGGTCACTTGGATTATAATATCACACAGATATTTACTTGAACTTTACACACAAAAAAAATTGGTAGCAAATGGTAGCATAACACAAATATAACCGAGCAGTCAAAAGGCACATGGGACTGGTTCCTACTATAAAAATAATAAGAACCACCACCGCTTAGACACCATGTCATGTAGGGGGGTATGGAAATAAGGGATAATCGGGGAATATGGGAGTAAAGGGAGGGAGTGAGTAGGCAGGAGAGGTGAGGTGACAGGAGCGGAGGTAATGGGTATGTAGTCACTGGTGACTACACCATCACCTCTCATTACCACCACACTACTCACCCTCTCTCTACCTAAAATAAAATATAATAAAATAAAGTATAAGAATAAAGAATAATAAGAATATAACGGGGACAGTGAATATTACTATTCCACTCAAACACAGTTTATTTAAGTCCTTGTATAATAATATATTTGGGAACAGGAGAACACTATTGGGTTTAGATAAATGGGGATTGTACATATAAGCAGGAGACAGGAATACAATCAACTGACGAAACAGAATATAACTTACAATATAATTCAGAGGACAGTTCACCACAGGAACTCAGTCACACTTCTAGCCACAGGTCCCAAGACCTGCTCCAACAGAACTCTGCCCAGTGTCTCCAACAGTCTCCTCCAGAGACTCTACAGCAGCTCTCTCCCAGAGCTCTGCACACCGACAGCCGCTCTGCTAGAATTGCCCAGGCTCTGCACGGCCAGAGCGCCAGATTCTGCCCAGAGCTCCACACAGGCCAGAGCTCTGCCAGAATGTCTCCAGCCCAGAGCTCCCACACAGGCCAGAGCTCCGCCAGAATCTCCTTTCTAGTTGTTTCCTCGGCCTATATAGTCCTCAAGCATCCCCCAATGAGGAGTGCACCATGTGCTTTGACCTGACGCCGACCTGACGCTAGTTCAAGACAAAAGACCTGAGCCTTAATCCGAACGGCAGGTGTGGCTGCTTAGGTAGACCTCAAGCACACTGACTACATCACACTGAGAGTCCTGAGAGTATCCTGAGAGTATCCTGGAGAGTATCCTGGAGAGTATCCCTGGAAGTATCCCTGAGAGTATCCCTGGAGAGTATCCTGAGAGTATCCCTGAGAGTATCCCTGGAGAGTATCCTGAGAGTATCCCTGGAGAGTATCCTGGAGAGTATCCGGGAGAGTATCCCTGGAAGTATCCTGAGAGATCCTGGAGAGTATCCCTGGAGAGTATCCCTGAGAGTATCCTGAGAGTATCCCTGAGAGTATCCTGGAAGTATCCTGGAGAGTATCCTGGAGAGTATCCCTGAGAGTATCCTGGAGAGTATCCCTGAGAGTATCCTGAGAGTATCCTGGAAGTATCCCTGGAGAGTATCCCTGGAGAGTATCCCTGGAGAGTATCCTGGAAGTATCCTGAGAGTATCCCTGGAGAGTATCCTGGAGAGTATCCTGAGAGTATCCCTGGAGAGTATCCTGGAGAGTATCCTGGAAAGTATCCCTGGAGAGTATCCCTGAGAGTATCCTGGAGTATCCCTGGAGAGTATCCCTGGAGAGTATCCCTGGAGAGTATCCCTGGAGAGTATCCCTGGAGAGTATCCCTGGAGAGTATCCCTGGAGAGTATCCCTGGAGAGTATCCCTGGAGAGTATCCCTGGAGAGTATCCCTGGAGAGTATCCCTGGGGAAAGTATCCTGAGAGTATCCCTGAGAGTATCCTGGAGAGATATCCTGGAGAGTATCCCTGGAGAGTATCCCTGGAGAGTACCCCTGAGAGTATCCCTGGGAGAGTATCCCTGAGAGTATCCCTGAGAGTATCCTGAGAGTATCCTGGAGAGTATCCAACCTGGAGAGTATCCCTGGAGAGTATCCCTGGAGAGTATCCTGGAGAGTATCCTGGAGAGTATCCCTGGAGAGTACCCCTGAGAGTTTTCCTGGAGAGTATCCTGGAGAGTATCCTGGAAAGTATCCTGGAGAGTATCCTGGAGAGTATTCCTGGAGAGTATCCTGAGAGTATCCTGGAGAGTATCCTGGAGAGTATCCCTGGAGAGTATCCCTGGAGAGTATCCCTGGAGAGTATCCTGGAGAGTACCCCTGAGAGTATCCCGGGAGAGTATCCTGGAAGTATCCCTGGAGAGTACCCCTGAGAGTATTCCTGGAGAGTACCCCTGGAGAGTATCCCTGGATAGTATACCTGGAAGTATCCCTGGAGAGTATCCTGGAGAGTATCCCTGAGAGTATCCTGGAAAGTATCCTGGAGAGTATCCTGAGAGTATCCTGGAGAGTATCCTGGAAAGTATCCTGAGAGTATCCTGGAAAGTATCCTGAGAGTATCCTGAGAGTATTCCTGGAGAGTATCCCTGGAGAGTATCCCTGGAGAGTATCCCTGGAGAGTATCCCTGGAGAGTATCCCTGGAGAGTATCCCTGGAGAGTATCCCTGGAAAGTATCCCTGGAGAGTATCCCTGGAGAGTATCCCTGGAGAGTATCCCTGGAGAGTATCCCTGGAGAGTATCCCTGGAGAGTATCCCTGGAGAGTATCCTGAGAGTATCCCTGGAGAGTATCCCTGAGAGTATCCTGGATAGTATCCCTGAGAGTATCCCTGAGAGTATCCCTGGAAAGTATCCCTGGAGAGTATCCCTGGAGAGTATCCCTGGAGAGTATCCCTGGAAAGTATCCCTGGAGAGTATCCCTGGAAAGTATCCCTGGAGAGTATCCCTGGAGAGTATTCCTGGAGAGTATCCCTGGAGAGTATCCCTGGATAGTATACCTGGAGAGGGTTTTGGGGGTCAACGCCCCCGTGACCCGGTCTGTGACCAGGACTCTTATGTGCGGGTTAATAACAAAAAAGGCACAATACCGTGACTGGAACAATACACACACAACCCGCACATATAAAAAAGAGAGGAGCTTACGACGACGTTTCGGTCCGACTTGGACCATTTACAAAGTCACGACTTTGTAAATGGTCAAAGTCGGACCGAAACGTCGTCGTAAGCTCCTCTATTCTATGTGCGGGTTATGTATGTAATGTGCGGGTTATTTCTGTATTGTTTAAAATAATCAGGCCTACGAGGTGTTTCTGTAGATGTTTGTTATATGTAACAGTAACTAGTAAACCACACTAAGTATGACACTTGTAGTATCTAGTATACCACACCAGGTATGACACTTGTAGTATCTAGTATACCACACCAGGTATGACACTTGTAGTATCTAGTATACCACACTAAGTATAACACTTGTAGTATCTAGTATACCACACTAAATATAACACTTGTAGTATCTAGTATACCACACTAAGTATAACACTTGTAGTATCTAGTATACCACACTAAGTATAACACTTGTAGTATCTAGTATACCACACTAAGTATAACACTTGTAGTATCTAATATACCACACTAAGTATAACACTTGTAGTATCTAGTATACCACACTAAGTATGACACTTGTAGTATCTAGTATACCACACTAAGTATAACACTTGTAGTATCTAGTATACCACACTAAGTATGACACTTGTAGTATCTAGTATACCACACTAAGTATGACACTTGTAGTATCTAGTATACCACACTAAGTATGACACTTGTAGTATCTAGTATACCACACTAAGTATGACACTTGTAGTATCTAGTATACCACACTAAGTATGACACTTGTAGTATCTAGTATACCACACTAAGTATAACACTTGTAGTATCTAGTATACCACACTAAGTATAACACTTGTAGTATCTAGTATACCACACTAAGTATAACACTTGTAGTATCTAGTATACCACACTAAGTATGACACTTGTAGTATCTAGTATACCACACTAAGTATAACACTTGTAGTATCTAGTATACCACACTAAGTATAACACTTGTAGTATCTAGTATACCACACTAAGTATAACACTTGTAGTATCTAATATACCACACCAGGTATGACACTTGTAGTATCTAGTATACCACACTAAGTATAACACTTGCAGTATCTAGTATACCACACTAAGTATAACACTTGCAGTATCTAGTATACCACACTAAGTATAACACTTGCAGTATGAAGCAGTGTACGACGGATTGTGTTGTCTTTACAGTGTCGTTCATACACATATATGAACATAAGAATGGAGGAACACTGCAGTAGGCCTATTGGCTTATACTAGGCATGTCCTTCTGAAACCAAAACCCACTAATAAAAGTATTTGCCAATACACATTTTGTTGTTCATACACACTGTCTTGTCCATACACATTGCTATCATATATATATAAGTCCTAATGGCAACATTTTGTGGTCCTCAGTGTCAATAATTCGTCTTGTGTTATGTTTTCTTATAGTGAAGAAGGGGACACTTAAGTATAATTCCACTCCTGGCCTCGACTATGCCCATGAATACTCTAAAAAAATATAAAGTCATCGTAGAGAGAGCAACACAAATAGCGTAAGGACGTAAACATGCGTATAAGATGCTGATTCCCGCTACGCATCTGTTTACGCAGCTGACATAAGTAGCGCGTAAACATTTAGCGTGAGCGTTGATTATGGGCCCCGAGGGGCACACCCCCTCGCTCGGGGAGGGGGGAGTGGGTACCAGGGTGCCCATGTTTGGGTGGGGGGGGGTGCCTGTGGGATGATAGGGGCGTCTTGGGGTAGGGAGGGTGGACAAAAAATGTAGTGGGGAGTAACGTGGAGGAGGGAGGGGGGAGGAGAAACAACGCCCCACCTTATTCTATTGCTGGTTAACCGGCCGGAATTTTTCCTCACTAACTGAGATCCCTCCCTATCCATCCCCTTGTCTATTCTCCCTATCCTTCCATCCTCCGTCCCACCTTCATTGTTCGTAAAAATGCTAGCAGTGCATCTGAAGTACTGGGAAGCTTCCAGTCCCTTGTACTGTATTCCTTGAAACATGGCAAGAAAGATACATCATAATGTACACCTGAAAAATTCTGGAGAGACTGACTCCAAAACTGCACACTGAAATCACTCCATATCAAGGAAGGCAGTGCAAAACGAATTGAGGAAAATTCAATAAGTATAAGGGGACCAAGACTCATGGTAATTTCTGCATGACAGAAATTACCATCGGACCTCTGGTTGTCAAGAGAGAATTTAATAGGTTCCTCATGTTAGTTCCTGATTAGCCGGGTGTGGTGCATATGTTGGAATGCCTGCGGTTGACACTAACAGACTGTCAATCAGGTCAGCAACAGAAAGGCGTGGTCTGGGACAGGACCGCGGGAAAATGACCCCCGAAATCGACTCCAGACTCTCCACTTTCCCTCACCCTTCCATCCCACCTTCCCTCACCCTGTATCCCACCATCCCTCACCCTTCCATCCCACCTTCCCTCACCCATGTATCCCACCTTCCCTCACCCTTCCATCCCACCTTCCCTCACCCTTCCATCCCACCTTCCCTCACCCTTCATCCCACCTTCCCTCACTCTTACATCCCACCTTCCCTCACCCTTCCATCCCACCTTCCTTACCCATCCCACCTTCCCTCACCTTCCATCCCACCTTCCTCACCTGTATCCACCATCCCTCACCTTCCATCCACCTTCCTCACCCTTCCATCCCACCTTCCCCTTTTCTTACATCCACCTTCCTACTCTTACATCCACCTTCCCTCCCTTCATCCCACCTTCCTACTCTTTCCTCCCTCACCTTCCATCCCACCTTCCCTCACTCTTATTCCACCATCCCTCACCTTCATCCCACCTTCCTCACTCTTACATCCACCTTCCCTCACCCTTCCATCCCACCTTACCTCCCCTTCCATCCCACCTTCCTCACCCTTCCATCCACCTTCCCTCACTCTTATGTCCCACCTTCCCTCACCCTTCCATCCACCTTCCCTCCCCTTCCATCCCACCTTCCCTCACTCTTAATCCACCATCCCTCACCCTTCCATCCCCCCTTCCTCACCCTTCCATCCACTTCCCTCACCTTCCATCCATTCCCTCCCTTATCCACCTTCCCTTATCTTACATCCACCTTCCCTCCTCTTACATCCCACACTTCCTCACCCTTCCATCCACCTTCCTTACTCTTACATCCTTCCCTCACCCTTCCATCCACCTTTCTTTCCTCTTCCATCCACTTTCCTCACTCTTCCATCCCATCTTCCCTCACCTTCCATCCCACCTTCCCTCATCTTCTCTCACCTTCCCTCAACTTCCATCCACCTTCCCTATCTTACATCCCTTCCTCATCTTCCATCCACCTTCCTCACTCTTCCATCCACCTTCCCTCACTCTTACATCCCACCTTCCCTCACTCTTCCATCCCACCTTCCCTCACCCTTCCATCCCACCTTCCCTCACTCTTACATCCCACCTTCCCTCACCCTTCCATCCCACCTTCCCTCACTCTTACATCTCACCTTCCCTCACTCTTCCATCCCACCTTCCCTCACCCTTCCATCACATAAGAACATAAGAAGGGAGGAACACTGCAGCAGGCCTGTTGGCCCATACTAGGCAGGTCCTTCACATTCCATCCCACTAACATAATATTTGTTCAACCTAATTTTCAATGCTACCCAAGAAATAAGCTTTGATAATTTTATTTACTCATGTGCAATTCCCTCAAATCCAACCCTCTCACTCATGATTTATCAACCTAAATTTAAAACTACCCAAGGTCCTAGCTTCAATAACCCTACTAGGCAGACTGTTTCCACTCATCAACTACCCTATTTCCAAACCAATACTTTCCTATATCCTTTCTAAATCTAAACTTATCTAACTTGAATCCATTATTGCGGGTTTTCTCTTGGAGAGATATCCCCTTTGTTAATACCCATTTTCCACTTGTATACCTCGATCATGTCTCCCCTCATTCTACGTCTTACAAGTGAATGTAATTTAAGGGTCTTCAATATTTCTTCTTCTTCGAATTTATGTCCATTCTGTAATATGGAGACCAGAACTGAGCTGCGTAATCTAGGTGAGGCCTTACTAATGATGTATAAAGCTGTAATATAACCTCTGGACTTCTGTTGCTAACACTTCTTGATATAAATCCCAGTAATCAATTTGCCTTATTACGTACGCTTAGGCATTGCTGACTTGGTTTAAGGTTGCTGCTTACCATCACCCCCAAGTCCTTCTCGCAATCTGTATGGCTAAGTTCTACGTTATTTAACTTATAAGTACTTGGGTTATGGACACTCCCGAGCTTCAGAACCTTGCATTTATCTACATTGAACTGCATCTGCCACTTTTCTGACCAGGAATTAAGTTTGTCTAAATCTTCCTGAAGTTCCCTGACATCTACGTTAGAATCAATTATCCTACCTATCTTCGTGTCGTCGGCGAATTTGCTCATATCACTAGTAATTCCCTCGTCAAGGTCATTGATATATATTATAAATAATAACGGGCCTAAGACTGATCATTGTGGAACACCACTTGTTACAAGTCCCCATTCGGATTTAACCCCATTTATGCACACTCTCTGCTTCCTATTGGTGAGCCATGACTCGATCCATGACAACACTTTTCCCCCAATGCCATGAGCTGCCACTTTCTTTAACAGTCTCTGGTGCGGTACTCTATCAAAAGCCTTACTAAAGTCTAAATAAACAATTTCGAATTCTTTATCGTGATCAACAGCCTCAAAAGCACCTTCCCTCCTTTCATCCAATCTTCCTCACTTCCCATCCCTTCCTCCCTTCCATCATCTTCCCTCACCTTCCATCCACCTTCCTCACTCTTCATCACCTTCCTCTCTCCCATCCACCTTCCCTCATTCCCATCACCTTCCTCACCTTCATCCTCCTTCTCCCTTCATCACCTTCCTCACCCTTCCATCCACCTTCCCCTCTTAGTCATCTTCCCTCACTCCTTCATCCACCTTCCCTCATCTTCCTCCCACCTTCCTCACTCTTCAGCTCCACACTTCCTCACTCCTTCCATCACTTCCCTCACTCTTCCATTTCTCCTTCCTCACTCTTATCCACCTTCCTCACTCTTTCACACCTTCCCTCACTCTTACCATCCCACCTTCCCTCACCCTTCCATCCACCTTCCCTCACTCTTACATCCACCTCTCACTCTTCATCCCACCTTCCCTCCTTCCATCCCACCTTCCTCACTCTTACCAGCTTCCTCACTCTTATCACTTCCATCCACCTCCTCCTTCCATCCCACTTCCCTCACCCTTCCATCCACCTTCCCTCACCTTCATCCCACCTTCCCTCACTCTTACATCCACCTTCCCTCATCTGTCCACCTTCCCTCACTGTATATCCCTCACTGTTCATCCCACCTTCCCTCACTGTTACATCCCACCTTCCCTCACTCTTACATCCCACCTTCCTCACCTTCCATCCACCTTCCCTCACTCTTCCATCCCACCTTCCTCACCCTTCCATCCACCTTCCCTCACCTTCCATCCACCTTCTCACTCTTCATCCCACCTTCCCTCACCCTTCATCCCACCTTCCCTCACTGTTACATCCCACCTTCCCTCACCACTCCATCACCTTCCTCACCCTTCCATCCACCTTCCCTCACTCTTACATCCCACCTTCCCTCACCCTTCCATCCCCTTCCCTCACCCTTCCATCCCACTTCCTCACTCTTCCATCCCACCTTCCCTCACCCTTCCATCCCACCTTCCCTCACCCTTCCATCCCACCTTCCCTCACCCTTCCATCCCACCTTCCCTCACTCTTCCATCCCACCTTCCCTCACCTTCCATCCCACCTTCCCTCACCCTTCCATCCACCTTCCTCACCCTTCCATCCCACCTTCCCTCACTTCCATCCCACCTTCCCTCACTCTTACATCCCACCTTCCCTCACCCTTCCATCCCACCTTCCCTCACTCTTACATCCCACCTTCCCTCACCCTTCCATCCCACCTTCCCTCACTCTTCCATCCCACCTTCCCTCCCCTTCCATCCCACCTTCCCTCACCTTCCATCCCACCTTCCCTCACCCTTCCATCCCACCTTCCCTCACTCTTCCATCCCACCTTCCCTCACCTTCCATCCCACCTTCCCTCACCCTTCCATCCCACCTTCCCTCACCCTTCCATCCCACCTTCCCTCACTCTTCCATCCCACCTTCCCTCACTCTTCCATCCCACCTTCCTCACTCTTCCATCCCTTCCTCACCCTTCCATCCCACCTTCCCTCACCTTCCATCCCACCTTCCCTCACTCTTACATCCCACCTTCCCTCACCCTTCCATCCCACCTTCCTCACCCTTCACCCCACCTTCCCTCACCCTTCCATCCCACCTTCCCCTTTCTCCACCTTCCTCCCTTCCATCCCACCTTCCCTCACTCTTACATCCACCTTCCTCACCCTTCCATCCACCTTCCCTCACCCTTCCATCCCACCTTCCCTCACTCTTACATCCCACCTTCCCTCACCCTTCCATCCCACCTTCCCTCACCTTCCATCCACCTTCCCTCACTCTTACATCCAACCTTCCCTCACCCTTCCATCCACCTTCCTCACCCTTCCACCCACTTCCCTCACTGTTACACCCTTCCTCACCCTTCCATCCCACCTTCCCTCCCCTTCCATCCCACCTTCCTCCCTTTCCCCACATTCCTCACCTTCCTCCACCTTCCTCACCCTTATCCATTCCCTCACCCTCATCCTCCCTCATCTTCGCTCACCCTCATCCCACCTTCCTCACTGTTACATCCCACAATCCCTCACCCTTCCATCCACCTTCCCTCACCCTCTTCACTCACCTTCCCTCACTGTAATCCCACCTTCCCCTCCCCTCTCATATCCCACCTTCCCTCACTCTTACATCCCACATTCCCTCACTCTTACATCCCACAATCCCTCACCCTTCCATCCCACCTTCGCTCACCCTTACATCCTCTATCAAGTTTCATCTCTACCTTCCTTCCTCCGCTGGATGGGTCGTCCAGGTGACAGACTGGGGAACAAACATTACACACCATAATATTGACAGGTTTGACCAGAGACTGAAGCCAGGTGAAGGTCTTAAACAAGAGTAAAAACATCTCCATTAAGCCCTGACTCATGTTCCTCAGTTATCACAATATATTATAGCTTACTCTCGAAAATTTTACAATGGGTAGAAAAAATTACGAAACAGAACTATGCGAATAATGATCAAATATTCACTTTCTATATTTATACAGTAGAGGGCAAAGGGAATTATGTCTTCACTATAAGTTAACGTTATCTTAAGGCTAAAAACTTAAATCAAATTATGTATACGGAGATTAAAGTTCATAAAAATTAATTACAGTTAAGCCATTTAAATGACAGAATGATGATGGGTGTTAAAACATGTGAGGCTACACTGAATACTAACATGTGAGGTACACTGAATACTAACATGTGAGGTACACTGAATACTAACATGTAAGGTACACTGAATACTAACATGTGAGGTACACTGAATACTAACATGTGAGGTACACTGAATACTAACATGTGAGGTACACTGAATACTAACATGTGAGGTACACTGAATACTAACATGTGAGGTACACTGAATACTAACATGTGAGGTACACTGAATACTAACATGTGAGGTACACTGAATACTAACATGTGAGGTACACTGAATACTAACATGTGAGGGTACACTGAATACTAACATGTGAGGGTACACTGAATACTAACATGTGAGGTACAATGAATACTAACATGTTAGGTACACTGAATACTAACATGTGAGGTACACTGAATACTAAATTGATGATCAACAGGTACAATACTTGTATATCAACTGTGACTGCACTGAAACTATCCTTGAGTACATGAATACAACATGAGGTAATCTAAATGAGACATGAATTAATTGGTATTAATACACTATATATGTAGGTATGAATATAATGTGGCTGTACAAATATACATCTGTAACTAATACTTTGATACTGACAGAATTATATACCTGAATCTAAGTAATACAACTAAATGGACGATAAAATGTGATGAAACATGGAGGACAATACAATATGAATACATGGAATTAAACTAATGTG
This sequence comes from Cherax destructor, assembly GCA_009830355.1. NCBI lineage: Eukaryota > Metazoa > Arthropoda > Malacostraca > Decapoda > Parastacidae > Cherax > Cherax destructor. The sequence goes on along the minus strand of WNWK01007154.1, from coordinate 27,590 downwards.
AGACTGAATACTAATGGACTGATCTAAATTAGTACACTGAAACTAACATGAGTCCTGAATACTAACATGTGAGTAACTGAATACAAATTGAGGTACACTGAATACTAACATGTCACTGAATAACATGATTCTAAATGTGGTACACTAATATAACATGAGGTACACTGAATACACATGAGATGATAGGTACACGAATAAATGTCACTGAATACTAACATTGAGACACTGAAACAACATGAGGTACACTGAATCTAACATGTGGTACACTGAATCTAACATGAGTAACTGAATACTAACATGTGAGTACATGAATCTACATGAGGTCACTGAATCTAAAGAGGACCTGAATACTAACATGAAGCACATGGACACTGTACTAATACATGTACATGAATCTAACATGTGAGTACACTGAATACTAACTGTGAGGTACACTGAATAACATGTGGACATGAATCTAACATGAGTACCTGAATACTAACATGTAGTCACTGAATATAAATATATACTGAATACTAACTGAGTACAGATCACATTATACATGAATATACATGTGAGTACTGAATACTAACATTTGAGGACTGAATACTACATGAGTACATAAATAACTGAGAACTGAATACTAACATGTGAGGTACACTGAATACTAACATGTGAGGTACACTGAATACTAAATTTGAGTACATGAATACTAACATGTGAGGTACACTGAATATAACATGGAGGTACACTGAATACTAACATGTGAGGTACACTGAATACTAACATGTGAGGAACCTGAACTAACATGTGAGAATAATACTGAATAACATGAGTACACTGAATACTACATGTGAGTACACTGAATACTACATGTGAGGGTACAACATGATTACTAAAATGTGAGGTACACTAATACTAACATGTGAGGTACACTGAATACTAACATGTGAGGTCACTGAATACTAAATGTGAGGTACACTGAAATTCAACATGTGAGGTACATGAATCTAACATGAGGTACATGAATACTAACATGTAGGTACACTGAATACTAACATTGAGGTACACTGAATACTACATGTGAGACACTGAATACTACATATAGATAACTGAACCATCACATTGAGACACTGAATTAACTGTGAGTACTGAATACAACATTGAGAATGAATCTACTGAGGTACACTGAATACAAATGTGAGGTACATAATACTAATAAGAGTACACTGAATACTAACATTGGTACACTGAATACTAATATGTGAGGGTACACTGAATACTAATATGTGAGGGTACACTGAATACTAACATGTGAGGGTACACTGAATAGTAATATGTGTTGTACACTGAATGCTAATATGTGAGGGTACACTGAATACTAACATGTGAGGGTACACTGAATACTAATATGTGAGGTACACTGAATACAAATATGTGAGGGTACACTGAATACTAATATGAATACTAATATGTGAGGGTACACTGAATACTAATATGTGAGGGTACACTGAATACTAACTTGTGAGAATACACTGAATATAACTTGTGAGGGTACACTGAATACTAACATGTGAGACTACACTGAATACTAAAATGTGAGGATACACTGAATACTAACATGTCAGGGTACACTGAATACTAGCATGTGAGTGTACACTGAATACTAACATGTGAGGTTACACTGAATACTAACATGTGAGGGTACACTGAATACTAATATGTGAGGCACACTGAATACTAACATATGAGGATACACTGAATACTAACACGTGATGCTACTCTGAATACTAACATGTGAGGTACACTGAATACTAACATGTGAGGCTACACTGAATACTAACATGTGAGGCTACACTGAATACTAACATGTGAGGAACACTGAATACTAACATGTGAGGGTACTCTGAATACTAACATGTGAGGGTACACTGACTACTAACATGTAAGGGTACACTGAATACTAACATGTGAGGTACACTGAATACTAACATGTGAGGCTACACTGAATACTAACATGTGAGGAACACTCAATACTAACATGTGAGGTACACTGAATACTAACATGTGAGGATGCACTGATTACTAACATGTGAGGGTACACTGAATACTAACATGTGATGTACACTGAATACTAACATGTGATGTACACTGAATACTAACATGTGAGGCTACACTGAATACCATCGATCTTTACCTTTGATGAGCTCCCAGAGTTTTTCTCTTCCCATCAGCAACTATTGCTGCTGATGGTTCGCTGACCCACATATTTTTCACAGCCTGGTTGATCTGGCACCTGTTTAAAATAGTTTCATAATATCCTCTGCATACACAATGTGTACATCCTAAGTCACGTACATATAACAGCTCTGTATTCAAATGTAATGAAATTGCTACCTAAAGATATTCAACTATAAACATAATTTTCTATTTAACAACTTTCATAACCCACGGGACGGGTGGGGTTCGAACTCACGGCAAGTTTGTCGTAAAACTCCAGGCCAGTGCGTAAACCACTGGGTCAACTGGCTACTATAAGAGTCATCCAACTAGGTATATTTATATACCATAGAGAGGTTAACATGGGCCACCATTGTGACCACAAATGCAAGTTTTTACATATGAATCTCCCGCCAGCGTGGCGGTGACGAACTCTAGCTCATGTCCCCTCAAAGCCGTCATCATGACTCATGAAGTCGTAATAACGTGATTGCAAACAAACCACAGTACGGAGTTTTACGATTCACTGGAGTTTTACGACTCATTGCCATGAGTTCGAGCCTCACCCGTACCCTGGTTTGTTTACAATCGCGTTATTACGATTTCTTGAATCATGATAACAACTTTGATTTCTAGTCAGTTCTAGTCTGATGCTCGATTAAATTAAGAGATGTAGTTCACTTTAATTTAAATAGATCAGTTTTAATAGCCACTATATTACACATCTTCATGTTAATAAAATTTCTTTGCAATCTTTACGTCTTCACTTTATAGCAGAAAACTCCTGAGTCATTGCAATAATGTTGGTATAAGTACCAACAATATGTTAAGTAAAAGGACACAAGTGCAACTAATGTGACAATTTATTGTGGCAACAACAAAATGTCCCATTAGTTGCACTTGCGTCGTTTCCTCGGTCATTATCCTCAACTATGAATTAGTATTCATAAGAACATAAGAAAGAAAGAGCACTGCAGTAAGCCTACTGGATCATGCTAAAATGATAATGTTGAGTCTGTCACACTTGCAACACTTTGGTGTATGTCTGTTTCCGAAACATGTCTCCTTCACGCCATCTTTTATCTTTGCACTGCTTCTGTTGTCTCCAATTTTAATCACCTCTACATTCAACTGAAAAAGCCTACCGTGTAGGCGAAACGTTTCCAAAAAAAAAAAAAAATATCGAACTGTCAAACATGTGTCTTGATCATCAATTTCTCTGTATCGTATATTATTATTCTGTAAAATGATAATACTGAGCCTTTAAGGTAATGTCACCGAGAAGGTCGAGGTAAAATAAGACGGTGGTAAATGAAAAGTAACACCAGAAGCCAGTTAAAAAACAAAAAATGTGCTTTGATGTTCATCCTGTTCAGTATACAGAGTGTGTTCACTTAATTAACCTCCCTTAACGTAATCACACTTTAAATTTAAGGCGGACGTAAGTTCCCCTGTCTTCTAATAATATATTTTTTCCCCTATAATCTACCTTGTCCATAATTACTATGGCATTTGCTTTGTCTGCTTTCGTAAGGTGAAGTCCAGGATCTTTCCTTAATTCATGGTATAACTTAACAAATATTTGATGACAATTGTGTTGTTGAGGTGTGAGCTGCAGCTCACACCTCAACAACATGATATTAGGAGACAGGGAAACTCACTCGGCTCTTAAGCCTCCACACACTGGTAGAGGAACACTGTGGAGGAGGAACACTGTGGAGGAGGAACACTGTGGAGGAGGAACACTGTGGAGGAGGAACACTGTGGAGGAGGAACACTGTGGAGGAGGAACACTGTGGAGGAGGAACACTGTGGAGGAGCAACAACATGTGGAAGAGAAGGAAACACTGTGAGGAGGAACACTGTGGAGGAGGAACACTGTGGAGGAGGAACACTGTGGAGGAGGAACACTGTGGAAGGAGGAACACTGTGGGAGGAACACTGTGGAGGAGGAACACTGTGGAGGAGGACACTGTGGAGAGAACACTGTGGAGGAGGAACACTGTGGAGGAGGAACACTGTGGAGGAGGAACACTGTGGAGGAGGAACACTGTGGAGGAGGAACACTGTGGAGGAGGAACACTGTGGAGGAGGAACACTGTGGAGGAGGAACACTGTGGAGGAGGAACACTGTGGAGGAGGAACACTGTGGAGGAGGAACACTGTGGAGGAGGAACACTGTGAAGGAGGAACACTGTGGAGGAGGAACACTGTGGAGGAGGAACACTGTGGAGGAGGAACACTGTGGGAAGGAAGGAACACGAGGACTGTGGAGGAGGAACACTGTGGAGGAGGAACACTGTGGAGGAGGAACACTGTGGAGGAGGAACACTGTGGAGGAGGAACACTGTGGAGGAGGAACACTGTGGAGGAGGAACACTGTGGAGGAGGAACACTGGGAGGAGGAACACTGTGGAGGAGGAACACTGTGTGGAGGAGGAACACTGTGGAGGAGGAACACTGTGGAGGAGGAACACTGTGGAGGAGGAACACTGTGGAGGAGGAACACTGTGGAGGAGGAACACTGTGGAGGAGGAACACTGTGAGGAGGAAACGGGAGAACACTGTGGAGGAGGAACACTGTGAAGGAGGAACACTGTGGAGGAGGAACACTGTGAGGAGGAACACTGTGGAGGAGGAACACTGTGGAGGAGGAACACTGTGGAGGAGGAACACTGTGGAGGAGGAACACTGTGGAGGAGGAACACTGTGGAGGAGGAACACTGTGGAGGAGGAACACTGTGAAGGAGGAACACTGTGGAGGAGGAACACTGTGGAGGAGGAACACTGTGAAGGAGGAACACTGTGGAGGAGGAACACTGTGAGGAGGAACACTGTGAGGAGGAACACTGGGAGGAGACACTGTGGAGGAGGAACACTGTGGAGGAGGAACACTGTGAAGGAGGAACACTGTGAAGGAGGAACACTGTGAAGGAGGAACACTGTGAAGGAGGAACACTGTGGAGGAGGAACACTGTGGAGGAGGAACACTGTGGAGGAGGAACACTGTGAGGAGAACATGTGGAAGGAACACTGTGGAGGAGGAACACTGTGAAGGAACATGGGAAGCACTGTGGAGGAGGAACACTGTGGAGGAGGAACACTGTGAAGAGAGGAACACTGTGGAGGAGGAACACTGTGAAGGAGGAACACTGTGAGAGGAGGAACACTGTGGAGGAGGAACACTGTGGAGGAGGAACACTGTGGAGGAGGAACACTGTGGAGGAGGAACACTGTGGAGGAGGAACACTGTGGAGGAGGAACACTGTGGAGGAGGAACACTGTGGAGGAGGAACACTGTGGAGGAGGAACACTGTGGAGGAGGAACAGTGCGGAGGGAGGAGGAACACACGGTGTAATGGAGGAACTGTGCGGAGGGAGGAGGAACACACGGTGTAATGGAGGAACACAGTGGAGGAGGAACACACGGTGTAATGGAGGAACACAGTGGAGGAGGAACACAGGTGAATGGAGGAACACAGTGGAGGAGGAACACACGTGGTAATGGAGGAACACAGTGGAGGAGGAACACAGTGGAGGAGGAACCAGGAGGAGGACACACGGTGTAATGGAGGAACACAGTGGAGGAGGAACACACGGTGTAATGGAGGAACACAGTAGAGGAGGAACACACGGTGTAATGGAGGGACACAGTGGAAGGGCCGCCCCCCCAGGGTCGCTCGGTGTATAAACAAGTAAAAACGGAGACGCAAAAAAAAAAAGATGAAAAAACCTGAACATAAAGATTAGAACCACGGGCTGCCTGACATACGAAAAATGAAGGAGAGAAAAGAGAAAAGTTGGAGGATGGGAATGATGGAGGGGGTTGTTAAGAAGGTATTGGGGATGATGGAAGGGTTGTTCAGTAGGCACTGGGGATGATGGAGGGGGCTGTTAGGTAGGTGTTGGGGGTCCATGAAAGGGGTAAGACAACTAAGCCTTGCCCAATCACTAGCAATTTATTTTTTGCTCTCTCTTGTTTTTTCTCCTTGATGAGAAGTTTATTTGAGTTAGTGGTGAGAAGTTCCAGCGAGCTGCCCGCTGTGATGACAATGAGACAGTGGCTGACAGACTTACAGAAAGAGCGTGTGCGTCTCTTACCCAGAAATGATTTGCGAGGCGTCTTATTTTCCTCTGTATTTACATACGCACGCGTACGTTAATGTACGCACGTGTTAGTGAGCAGTCAGTGTTTACCACCGTGGCAGTGTTGCCAGGGAGGCTGGGGAATGGGCCTGGTTCCTAGGTATATTTTGTGTCTGTGTACTCTTGCGCTGCAGGTCACAGGTATTAATAATATGGAGTGAAATGTAAATGTAAATGTGCCGCTTCGGAGAAAAAATCTTATGGAGGGAACCGTCCATATTTAAGGTGCTTGCTGACCACGGTGTCACAGCTCAAGCAAACAAACATTTTTCATGTTGTATTCCTGACTTGACAGACAAGAGTCATTATAATTGGATAAGATGAAGTTTAAAAAATAGTGTCCCACCAAAAACTAATTTATCCAACCCGAGGCAACTCTAACCCTTCCCAATTAAACTAAGTTTATCCTATCTCGCCCACACTATTCCATCCCGATAACGGGAGTGAATTTGACGGGGGTGAGGAGAAAGAGTGTGAATTTCAAGAGGTATAATTTCCGAGTCTGACGTGAAGATTAGTAAGTTATACCTGTACAATCATATATTATTTAGTTGATTACGGTTGTCTTACATAGTAACATGTGTGTAAATTACCCAGGATAACCAATAATGTCAAAAGGACTTCTTTCCACTGGGGTGCTTAGATGACTGCAAGAATCATGTGTTGATCTTTGCTAGAAGATCCTACCAGGAGTGTACCTGGAGTGGCTTCCGGTGGTCACTATACCCTCGGCCTGGTTCCAAACCCGACCTCCTGGTTGCTGTCCTGATCGATCAAGCTCTTGGATCGTCCGTCCACAGTATACACTACAATCCGGCTGATCAGGAACGGTTCTGAGGAATTGTCGAGTTTCCTCTTGAAGACAGCGACGACACTAAAAAGCAGTGGTCCCTTAACACTTATTGAGTTCTGTGTGTACTCATCGCTTCCCTCCTTTGCACTCGGGGGTATGGTGTAACGTCTGACAAGCCTCTTGTGTCTATAAGCAGTAATTTCGGTGTGCAGGTTTGGGACAAATCCCTCCAGTATTTTCCAGATTATGATGTGTCTCTCACCTACGTTCTAAGGACTTCAAGCACTCCTAGTAATTTAGGTGCTTGACTGAGTTTGTACTAGCTGTGAAGGTTCTTTGTAATGTTTTCAAGCTCCGTAATTTCGCCTGCCTTGAAGGGGACCGTTAGTACACAGCAATATTACAGCCAAGGGAGAACGAGTGTCCTGAAAAATATCATCATTTGTTTATATCATCCTGGAGGCTTGTTATGTCTTCTGTGGATGCAACTTTCATACAGATTCTAGTATCGTTTATGTCAAAAATGAGAACGAGAAACAGAAGTGGAGCACAGACACTGTAGCTGGCCCTGATTTCAATCTGTTTACTGTTACTAGTCGGGTTCTATTAGGAAGTTAAATATGCATCTTACCACCTTCTCAAGTATTCATTTTGCACGCATATATTTGTTAATTTACCCCATGGTCGCACTTGTCAAAGGCTTTGCAAAGTCAGTGTATAATACCTAAACATTTTGACTGTCTTCATGTGCATCCAGGACCATGTCGTAATTGACCAGCAATTGCAAAAGGCAGGAGCGACCTGTGCTGTTGCTGGCATAAGGTGAATTTGTTGCAAAGTCTTAGTAGTTCAGTTGTGAGACTGTTCATACAAACTAGCTCCTGGGATCCTTTCTGCTACTACAGTCCCTGCTACATTCTTCACAACTAATCATTATTACAGTAATCCAGTGAAAGATCTGGATCACAGCTGGCTCCAACTTCTCCTTGTACCCAGTGTGGAAATAAATGGTATAAAATACCGACACAATATATATATAAACACAAAAGCAGTATAATGTGATCCTTTATTGACAACGTTTCGCCCACGCAGTGGGCTTTATCAAGTCACAAACAGATCTACCTGGGTAAAGGTACCTGAGTATTTATAGGATGGAGTCAAGTGGAGAATGTTGGGTCAGGTGGAGAATGCTGGGTCAGGTGGAGAATGCTGGGTCAGGTGGAGAATGCTAGGTCAGGTGGAGAATGCTAGGTCAGGTGGAGAATGCTGGGTCAGGTGGGAGAATGCTGGGTCAGGTGGAGAATGCTGGGTCAGGTGGAGAATGCTGGTCAGGTGGAGAATGCGGGCAGGTGGGAGAATGTGCTGGGTCAGGTGGAGAATGCTGGGTCAGGTGGAGAATGCTGGGTCAGGTGGAGAATGCTGGGTCAAGGTGGAGAATGCTGGGTCAGGTGGAGAATGCTAGGTCGGTGGAGAATGCTGGGTCAGGTGGAGAATGCTGGGTCAGGTGGAGAATGCTGGGTCAGGTGGAGAATGCTAGGTCAGGTGGAGAATGCTGGGTCAGGTGGAGAATGCTGGGTCAGGTGGAGAATGCTGGGTCAGGTGGAGAATGCTGGGTCAGGTGGAGAATGCTGGGTCAGGTGGAGAATGCTGCATGTGACGATCTGCACTAATAAAGTAATTGCTATAACCAGGCTCCAGAATGAGCTAAAATGATAACTATAAATATTTAACATTTATCGTGGGAACTCTCACCCTTAATCATTTAAAGGGGTAGTTTTAGTGTGTAACCAAGAGTAGTGGCTTAGTGTGTAACCAAGAGTAGTGGCTTAGTGTAGAACCAACAGTAGTGGCTTAGTGTGTAACCAATAGTGGATTAGTGCGTAACCAAGACTAGTGGATTAGTGTAGAACCAACAGTAGTGGCTTAGTGTGTAACCAAGAGTAGTGGCTTAGTGTGGGCCCCGGAAGAGTAATTCAGTAAAGTATTACTGTACTAGTAGTACATACTACTAACACCCATGTAAGATTGTGACATCTTTATTGAGGACAATAAAGATGCAACATTGTTGCACATGTGTTATGAGTTTAGTGAAGAAGCCAGGGAAGTGTAACTGCTTTAGGTCAGGGGACGTCACCTACGTTAGGTTACATAAGATTCGTCAGGAAACAGGAGAAGTATTTCCTGACACGGGTAAGGAGCTTTTGGACATCTGACCGAGGCCCTCCACTGGCTCACCCGTCAGCCCCTTTAAATATTAATATAATTATATGTATATTGATCAACTGCGTGTATAGCTACCCCGGTTACTAGCAACCCGCTAAAAGAGGGGTAGTGGCCACTGGTGGTGAAATGCGTAATACGCCCGGTAATCCCTGGCGTACGCACGATTGGAGGACAAAGAGATAGTGGGCACCTTGGCTCTCCCAGGCACTGTGCCAAGCTAGGAGTATTGGCACTCACTAAAACAACCCTCCTGCTCCCCCTCCCATGACCCTCACAACACCTCACGCAGTGTATAACGATTATTTATGACAGAAAACAAAAACAAATGAAAAAAAATATTGGGTTTTCTTCGTTTAGAAATGAGATAAAAATTATTATACAAGTTGTTATGTAATTGTTAATTTTTATTTTATTAGTGAGCTTTTTTAAGAATTAATAATAATTAACTAACTTTTATTTCATTTAACTTTATTTGCCTGAGAGAGAGGAAAGATACAGAATATATCCCATAGTTTATTTTCACAGAGACTGGCTCACTATATCTCTCAAAGAGACTCCCAGAGTACGTGTCTGACAGACACTCCCAGAGTACGTGTCCGACAGAGACTCCCAGAGTACGTGTCTGACAGACACTCCCAGAGTACGTGTCTGACAGACACTCCCAGAGTACATGTCTGACAGACACTCCCAGAGAACGTGTCTGACAGACACTCCCAGAGTACATGTCTGACAGACACTCCCAGAGTACGTGTCTGACAGACACTTCCAAAGTTCAGAATCTCTCAGCATCTCTCAGACACTTCCTGCACAGCTTCCGGGAAGCCACTAAACATTTCACCTTCACTGTGGAGAGAATTACTGGGAAGACGAGGGGGAAAACACCTGGTGTTTACTGCAGATAAACCCAGCAATGTTTACTGTCCTGATGACTTGTGATGCAACACCCAGCCACTTGCACCTCCTACCTCCTTCCCTGGGCCACCTGCACTCCCACCCTCCTTTCTCTGGGCCATCTGCAGTGCCCCTCCCTCCCTCTCTTCTCTGGGGGTACCTGCAACGACTCCCTCCCTTCAACAAGTCACTTTGCTGCATCTTTCTCCCTCCCTCCCTCCCTCCCTCCGGGAAATAATTCACTGCCTCGCGGGAGTCTGGGTTCTGCAAGGATATAACTGCCGCCAACTGCGAGAGAGCTCCCACTTGAATAAATAAAATTATACAAGTTTATAAGAAACGCCAGAGAAAGAGGCAGTAGGTGCTGTAACACTCTAGAAGAAAACGAACAAGAGGAAGAAGAAGAAAAGATTTTGTTGGGATTATCAACCAAGGATAACACAATAATTTATACTGCGGCCCTTTAGTCTTCTTCCCCAGGGTGCGACTCACACCAGTTGCTCACCACCCAGGTACCTACTTACTGTTGGGCGAAGGAGAGCAGTTTAAGAGAAAACATACCCAACCTACAGGACAGGACTCAGTAGCCCCAGGGTTCCTGTCTGAGTCTCGTACTGTTTAACCTCCACGTTAATGACCTATCACTGTCATAGTAAAGGTCACCATCATAACGAAAATTGCTGAGGAAGTAATACACGTCGTGTCGTCCGCCCAGCTGGTAGAAACCAAAAACAAGACAAAGGGAGAAGATGAGAGAGGAATTGAGAAGAACGGCTAAATGGGAGAAGAAATGGAAGCAGTAATAGTATAATACCGACAAGTTGATGACTAAGACATGTGAAGCAGCTGGGTACCTTTATCTTGATGATGGTTCACCAACCAGTGGCTTTATCTTGATGATGGTTCACCAACCAGTGGCTTTATCTTGATGATGGTTCACCAACCAGTGGCTTTATCTTGATGATGGTTCACCAACCAGTGGCTTTATCTTGATGATGGTTCACCAACCAGTGGCTTTATCTTGATGATGGTTCACCAACCAGTGGCTTTATCTTGATGATGGTTCCCAACCAGTGGCTTTATCTTGATGATGGTTCACCAACCAGTGGCTTTATCTTGATGATGGTTCACCAACCAGTGGCTTTATCTTGATGATGGTTCACCAACCAGTGGCTTTATCTTGATGATGGTTCGCCAACCAGTGGCTTTATCTTGATGATGTTTCACCAACCAGTGGCTTTATCTTGATGATGGTTCACCAACCAGTGGCTTTATCTTGATGATGGTTCACCAACCAGTGGCTTTATCTTGATGATGGTTCACCAACCAGTGGCTTTATCTTGATGATGGTTCACCAACCAGTGGCTTTATCTTGATGATGGTTCACCAACCAGTGGCTTTATCTTGATGATGGTTCACCAACCAGTGGCTTTATCTTGATGATGGTTCACCAACCAGTGGCTTTATCTTGATGATGGTTCACCAACCAGTGGCTTTATCTTGATGATGGTTCACCAACCAGTGGCTTTATCTTGATGATGGTTCACCAACCAGTGGCTTTATCTTGATGATGGTTCACCAACCAGTGGCTTTATCTTGATGATGGTTCACCAACCAGTGGCTTTATCTTGATGATGGTTCACCAACCAGTGGCTTTATCTTGATGATGGTTCGCCAACCAGTGGCTTTATCTTGATGATGGTTCACCAACCAGTGGCTTTATCTTGATGATGGTTCACCAACCAGTGGCTTTATCTTGATGATGGTTCACCAACCAGTGGCTTTATCTTGATGATGGTTCACCAACCAGTGGCTTTATCTTGATGATGGTTCGCCAACCAGTGGCTTTATCTTGATGATGGTTCGCCAACCAGTGGCTTTATCTTGATGATGGTTCGCCAACCAGTGGCTTTATCTTGATGATGGTTCCAACCAGTGGCTTATCTTGATGATGGTTCCCAACCAGTGGCTTTATCTTGATGATGGTTCCCAACCAGTGGCTTTATCTTGATGATGGTTCCCAACCAGTGGCTTTATCTTGATATGGTTCACCAACCAGTGGCTTTATCTTGATGATGGTTCACCAACCAGTGGCTTTATCTTGATGATGGTTCGCCAACCGTGGCTTTATCTTGATGATGGTTCGCCAACCAGTGGCTTTATCTTGATGATGGTTCCCAACCAGTGGCTTTATCTTGATGATGGTTCGCCAACCAGTGGCTTTATCTTGGATGGTTCGCCAACCAGTGGCTTTATCTTGATGATGGTTCGCCAACCATGGCTTTATCTTGATGATGGTTCCCAACCAGTGGCTTTATCTGATGATGGTTCCCAACCAGTGGCTTTATCTTGATGATGGTTCCCAACCAGTGGCTTTATCTTGATGATGGTTCCCAACCAGTGGCTTTATCTTGAGATGGTTCGCCAACAGTGGCTTTATCTTGATGATGGTTCCCAACCAGTGGCTTTATCTTGATGATGGTTCACCAACCAGTGGCTTTATCTTGAGGGTCCCAACAGGGCTTTATCTTGATGATGTTCCCAACCAGTGGCTTTATCTTGATGATGGTTCCCAACCAGTGGCTTTATCTTGATGATGGTTCCCAACCAGTGGCTTTATCTTGATGATGGTTCCCAACCAGTGGCTTTATCTTGATGATGGTTCCCAACCAGTGGCTTTATCTGATGATGGTTCCCAACCAGTGGTTTATCTTGATGATGGTTCCCAACCAGTGGCTTTATCTTGATGATGGTTCCCAACCAGTGGCTTTATCTTGATGATGGTTCACCAACCAGTGGCTTTATCTTATGATGGTTCGCCAACCAGTGGCTTTATCTTGATGATGGTTCCCAACCAGTGGCTTTATCTTGATGATGGTTCACCAACCGTGGCTTTATCTTGATGATGGTTCCAACCAGTGGCTTTATCTTGATGATGGTTCGCAACCAGTGGCTTTATCTTGATGATGGTTCCCACCAGTGGCTTTATCTTGATGATGGTTGCCAACCAGTGGCTTTATCTTGATGATGGTTCGCCAACAGTGGCTTTATCTTGATGATGGTTCCCAACCAGTGGCTTTATCTTGATGATGGTTCCCAACCAGTGGCTTTATCTTGATGATGGTTCCCAACCAGTGGCTTTATCTTGATGATGTTCGCCAACCAGTGGCTTTATCTTGATGATGGTTCGCCAACCAGTGGCTTTATCTTGATGATGGTTCACCAACCAGTGGCTTTATCTTGATGAGGTTCACCAACCAGTGGCTTTATCTTGATGATGGTTCGCCAACCAGTGGCTTTATCTTGATGATGGTTCGCCAACCAGTGGCTTTATCTTGATGATGGTTCGCCAACCAGTGGCTTTATCTTGATGATGGTTCCCAACCAGTGGCTTTATCTTGATGATGGTTCGCCAACCATGGCTTTATCTTGATGATGGTTCGCCAACCATGGCTTTATCTTGATGATGGTTCGCCAACCAGTGGCTTTATCTTGAGATGGTTCCCAACCAGTGGCTTTATCTTGAGATGGTTCGCCAACAGTGGCTTTATCTTGATGTGGTTACCAACCAGTGGCTTTATCTTGATGATGGTTCCCAACCAGTGGCTTTATCTTGATGATGTTCCCAACCAGTGGCTTTATCTTGATGATGGTTCCCAACCGTGGCTTTATCTTGAGATTCCCAACCAGTGGCTTTATCTTGATGATGGTTCCAACCAGGGCTTTATCTTGATGATGGTTCCCAACCAGTGGCTTTATCTTGATGATGGTTCCCAACCAGTGGCTTTATCTTGATGATGGTTCACCAACCAGTGGCTTTATCTTGATGATGGTCCCAACCAGTGGCTTTATCTTGATGATGGTTCGCCAACCAGTGGCTTTATCTTGATGATGGTTCCCAACCAGTGGCTTTATCTTGATGATGGTTCCCAACCAGTGGCTTTATCTTGATGATGGTTCGCCAACCAGTGGCTTTATCTTGATGATGGTTCGCCAACCAGTGGCTTTATCTTGATGATGGTTCCCAACCAGTGGCTTTATCTTGATGATGGTTCCCAACCAGTGGCTTTATCTTGAATGGTTCCCAACCAGTGGCTTTATCTTGATGATGGTTCGCCAACCAGTGGCTTTATCTTGATGATGGTTCCCAACCAGTGGCTTTATCTTGATGATGGTTCGCCACAGTGGCTTTATCTTGATGATGGTTCGCCAACCAGTGGCTTTATCTTGATGATGGTTCGCCAACCAGTGGCTTTATCTTGATGATGCGCCAACCAGTGGCTTTATCTTGATGATGGTTCGCCAACCAGTGGCTTTATCTTGAGATGGTTCGCCAACAGTGGCTTTATCTTGATGATGGTTCCCAACCAGTGGCTTTATCTTGATGATGGTTCCCAACCATGGCTTTATCTTGATGATGGTTCCCAACCAGTGGCTTTATCTTGATGATGGTTCGCCAACCAGTGGCTTTATCTTGATGATGGTTCGCCAACCAGTGGCTTTATCTTGATGATGGTTCGCCAACCAGGGCTTTATCTTGATGATGGTTCGCCAACCAGTGGCTTTATCTTGATGATGGTTCACCAACCAGTGGCTTTATCTTGATGATGGTTCCCAACCAGTGGCTTTATCTTGATATGGTTCGCCAACCAGTGGCTTTATCTTGATGATGGTTCCCAACCAGTGGCTTTATCTTGATGATGGTTCCCAACCATGGCTTTATCTTGATGATGTTCACCAACCAGTGCTTTATCTTGATGATGGTTCGCCAACCAGTGGCTTTATCTTGATGATGGTTCGCCAACCAGTGGCTTTATCTTGATGATGGTTCCCAACCAGTGGCTTTATCTTGATGATGGTTCGCCAACCAGTGGCTTTATCTTGATGATGGTTCGCCATCCAGTGGCTTTATCTTGATGATGGTTCGCCAACCATTGGCTTTATCTTGATGATGGTTCGCCAACCAGTGGCTTTATCTGGATGATTGTTCACCAACCAGTGGCTTTATCTTGACGATAGTTCGCCAACTAGTGGCTTTATCTTGATGATGGTTTACCAACCAGTGGCTTTATCTTGATGATGGTTCACCAACCAGTGGCTTTATCTTGATGATAGTTCACCAACCAGTGGCTTTATCTTGATGATGGTTCACCAACCAGTGGCTTTATCTTGATGATTCACTAACCAGTGGCTTTATCTTGATGATGGTTCGCCAACCAGTGGCTTTATCTTGATGATGGTTCCCAACCAGTGGCTTTATCTTATGATGGTTCACCAACCAGTGGCTTTATCTTGATGATGGTTCCCAACCAGTGGCTTTATCTTGATGATGGTTCCCAACCAGTGGCTTTATCTTGATGATGGTTCGCCAACCAGTGGCTTTATCTTGATGATGGTTCGCCAACCAGTGGCTTTATCTTGATGATGGTTCGCCAACCAGTGGCTTTATCTTGATGATGGTTCGCCAACCAGTGGCTTTATCTTGATGATGGTTCGCCAACCAGTGGCTTTATCTTGATGATGGTTCGCCAACCAGTGGCTTTATCTTGATGATGGTTCGCCAACCAGTGGCTTTATCTTGATGATGGTTCGCCAACCAGTGGCTTTATCTTGATGATGGTTCGCCAACCAGTGGCTTTATCTTGATGATGGTTCGCCAACCAGTGGCTTTATCTTGATGATGGTTCGCCAACCAGTGGCTTTATCTTGATGATGGTTCGCCAACCAGTGGCTTTATCTTGATGATGGTTCGCCAACCAGTGGCTTTATCTTGATGATGGTTCACCAACCAGTGGCTTTATCTTGATGATGGTTCGCCAACCAGTGGCTTTATCTTGATGATGGTTCGCCAACCAGTGGCTTTATCTTGATGATGGTTCACCAACCAGTGGCTTTATCTTGATGATGGTTCGCCAACCAGTGGCTTTATCTTGATGATGGTTCACCAACCAGTGGCTTTATCTTGATGATGGTTCGCCAACCAGTGGCTTTATCTTGATGATGGTTCACCAACCAGTGGCTTTATCTTGATGATGGTTCTGCCAACCAGTGGCTTTATCAATTCAATGCAGAGGTATGTGAAGGTGTTCAAACTGAAGACACTGGAAAACGAGGTAATGAGTCCGTCAGCCTCAGACTACGGTGGTAGCACCTTGATCCAGCCTGAGGGACTGATTACCTCGTCTTCCACGGTCTCCAATTTCACCTTCACATAGCTCTGTATTGAAGTGATAAAGTCACTGGTTGACCAACTATCAGCAGAATAAAGATAACCATATGTTGCACTTGTGTTTTATTCATCAGAAAAAATTGAGAATTACGGTAAACCTGGAGAAAGTAAAAATCAGCACCATAGGCCTGGTCACAGACCAGGCCGCGGGGGCATTGACCCCCGAACCCTCTCCAGGTATAGGTTGTTAGCCTGCCACGATTGAGAGTTGAAGAAAATCAATCACAGACACTCCTATCGCCATCAAAAACACCAACAAGATCATGGGTTACGATACTGACAGGTTGCTGAACTCCACCAAATACATCAAAGTAAACTATTGCAAAAACTCGTCTTTGCCAACTGTTCAGATCGCGCCAGTTCCCAGCACACATCAACGAACACCTCTACAAGATGATAATTCGCTCGATACTCGAATATTTATTTCTGCCCCTGTCGCTGACGTCCAAATCCACCTTAAACTCCAGAGAATCCAGACCGGGACCCTCCGTTGTGGCTCTGACACTCCCCTGAGTTCAAATGGAGAACCTTCTTGTGTTACACAATACTGACACAATCAGCGTCAGACTTGAGAACCTCAAGAAGCCCCTGTTGTATGGTATGCAAGACCGCTACTTGTAGATGAATGGTTCAGAGATCCGACAAGTTGATAAATTAGACACATGTGCAACACTCTGGTATGTTTAATGAGGACTGATAAAGCCACTGTGTGGAGAAACCTTTCCTCATTAAAGATACCCAAGTGTTGCACATGTGTCTAATTAATCAAGACCCCTACTTACTTTATAGAGAAAACTCAACCCCGTAGAAAACATATATGATGATCTTGCAGCATAGGATGAGATGCTGAAGTCACATGAATGACTTCCCAAGAACAATGATGTTGAGTGGTCCATCAGGAGATAATGAAGACTCGATAACACCTCAACCAGTGTTATGACACCCTCGCGACACCTGAACACCATGACGACTCGAAGACAGAACACCGAGCCACCTGAAGACGCAACATCGTCCAGCTGTTAGCCATCTGCGCATCCACCTTGCACAAGCAGGTTTACGGAGCCGCTACTTGTCAACGGGAATTCCCTTTCACTTGAGCACATAATTGGTAACCTGTTACTGTTGACCTGTAATGTTAAACCTTGTACTGTTGACCTGAAATGTTAAGTCTGTTATTGGCGACCTGTAACGTGAGCTTGTTACTGTTGACCTGTAATGTTAAATCTGCTATTGGCGACCTATAACGTGAACTTGTTACTGATGACCTGTAATGTTAAACCTTGTACTGTTGACCTGCAATGTTAAGTATGTTATTGGCGACCTGTAACGTGAAGCCTTTTACTGGTGACCTGTAATGTTAGGCCTGTTACTGAAGACTTATAATATTAAGCATGTTGCTGGTGACCTGTAACATGAAATCTGTTACCGATGACCTATAACAAGAAGTCTGTTACTGGTGACCTGTAATGTTAAGCTTGTTACTGGTGACCTGTAACATGAACTCTGTTACTAGTGACCTGTAACATGAAGCATGTTACTAGTGACCTGTAACATGAACTGTTACTAGTGACCTGTAACATGAACTCTGTTACTAGTGACCTGTAACATGAACTCTGTTACTAGTGACTTGTAACATGATGCTTATTACTGGTGACCTGTAATGTGAAGCCTGTTAGTTGTGACTTGTAACATGAAGCCTGTTACTTGTAACATGTAGCTTGTTACCGGTGACCTGCAACGTGAAGCATGTTACTGATGACCTGTATCATGAAGCTTGTTACTGGTGACCTGTAACATGAAGTTTGTTACTGGTGACCTGTAACATGAAGTTTGTTGTTGGTGACCTGTGTACCTGGAGAGGGTTTCGCGGGTAAACGTCCCCGCGGCTCGGTCTGTGACCAGGCCTCGCGGTGGATCATTCCCTGATCAACCAGGCTGTTACTGCTGGCCTCACGTAATTTGACGTACGAACCATAGTCCGGTTGATCAGGTACTGACTTCAGGTGTCTGTCCAGCGCCTTGAAGACAGTCAGGGGTCTATTGGCAATCCCCCTTATGTATGCTGGGAGGCAGTTGAACAGTCTTGGGCCCGTGACACTTATTGTGTTGTCTCTCAGTGTACTCGTGGCTCCACTGCTTTCGTAGGGAGTGATTTTAGTGTGCAAGTTTGGTACCAATCCCGCTAAGATTTTCCAGGTGTATATTATCATGTATCTTTCTCGATTGCGCTCCAGGGAGTACAGGTCGAGGAACTTCAACTTGTTACTGGTGACCTGTAACGTGAATCATGTTACTGGTGACCTGTAACGTGAAGCATGTTACTGGTGACCTGTAGCGTGAAGCATATTACTGGTGACCTGTAACGTGAAGCTTGTTACTGGTGACCTGTAACATGGAGCATGTTACTGGTGATCTGTAACGTGAAGCATGTTACTGGTGACCTGTAATATGAAGCATGTTACTGGTGACCTGTAACATGAAGCATGTTACTGGTGACCTGTAACATGAAGCATGTTACTGGTGACCTGTAACATGAAGCATGTTACTGGTGACCTGTAACATGAAGCATGTTACTGGTGACCTGTAATATGAAGCATGTTACTGGTGATCTGTAACATGAAGCATGTTACTAGTGACCTGTAACATGAAGCATGTTACTGGTGACCTGTAATATGAAGCATATTACTGGTGACCTGTAATATGAAGCATATTACTGGTGACCTGTAACATGAAGCATGTTACTAGTGACCTGTAACATGAAGCATGTTACTAGTGACCTGTAACATGAAGCATGTTACTAGTGACCTGTAATATGAAGCATATTACTGGTGACCTGTAACATGAAGCATGTTACTAGTGACCTGTAACATGAAGCATGTTACTGGTGACCTGTAACGTGAAGCTTGTTACTGGTGACCTGTAACATGACACCTGTTACTGGTGACCTACAACGGAGGCTGCCACTATTAGGGTAGCACGTGTGAAGTGTCATGAACACTGTGCCACGTGCATAGTGCCACCTGCGGGGTGCCAACCCACAGCAGGTGCCAGTGAGCGGTGAATATACTTGGGGAAATACCCAGCGGCAGATGGGATGTAAACCTGACCAGTGCCACAACACTCAACGGACTGCCCGCACGCAAACACACACACACACACACACACACACACACACACAAGCCAAGCACGTAAGGAAATTAGAGGAAGTGCCAAGGTTTGCAACAAGACTGGTCCTGGAGCTAAGGGGAATGTCTTACAAGGAGAGGTTAAGGGAAATCGACCTGACGACACTGGAGGACAGGAGAGATAGGTAGGATATGATAACGACATATAAAATACTGAGAGGAATTGACAAGGTGGATAGAGACAGGATGTTCCAGATATGAGATACAACAACAAGGGGTCACAGTTGGAAGTTGAAGACTTGGATGAATCAAAGGGATGTTAGGAAGTAATTCTTCAGTCACTGAGTTGTCAGGAAGTGGAATAGTTTGGGAAGTGATGTAGTGGAAACAGAATCCATACATAGCTTTAAGAAGAGGTATGATAAAGCTCATGGAGTAGGAAGAGTGACCTAGTAGCGGCCAGTGAAGAGGCGGGGCCAGGAGTTGTGAATCGACCCCTGCAACCACAACTAGGTGAGTACACACACACACACCCACACACGCACGCACGCATATACAACAGGCCTAGTGTCTAATCGACATATGCCTAACTAACACACACACACACATACACATACACACACACATACACACACACACGCCCTGATGGCATTGTGGCTAGCGCTCTTGCTTCACGCACGGAGGGCCCGGGTTCAATTCCCGGCGGGGCCGAAACATTTCGAAGTGTTTCGTTACACACACACACACACACAGACATACATACAACAGGCCAGTGTCTAATCGACATGTGCCTATGACAAAATGGTAACTAACATGTTGGGTGGGTACTTTGGAGATATTGGCGGTCGTAGTGAAGCACACTAGATGGTTGGTAACTGGTATATTGACAGAGTCTGTGAGAGGAAGTAACCCAGCCGTACCTGTTCGGACCTAGGCCTGTCGTCGAGTGAGAGGGGATGCCTGAGGCTCTGAGCTCACATGCGTGGGACGCGTGATGTCACAAGTAGCTAGGGATCCTATCTAAGCAGGGATCATAAATATAACATAGCTGGTATTACCTACAATATACTACACAAGTATATTACATAGCGGTTCAGTACACTACTGACAGCTTGGTTATGTTACGTATGGCGTCTCGACATACAATACAACTATATAGGCTGAACAGGCAGGTGGCTCTGGGCTGATTCTATACAATAGCAAACACTTACATAACTTAGAACTAATCACAGAATTGGTAATAGATGTAGACAGCCTTGCTGTCTACATACACAAGAAACATCCATCTCTCAATGAGTTATCCTGATGTCGTGTTTGCAAATCTCAGCATCCAGACACAGGTACATGTAGGATCCAAGCCGAAATTTGTTGAATTCTCCGAGAAATGACGTCACTGACTCTACGCACAGCGTTCCACGCTGTTGTTCAGTCACGTGCTCAGCCATGCCAGCATGTTCTGTTGTTGTTGTTGTGATTTCAGCGTCTAGTGTGGGTGTCTCCCTCATGTATGGGTGTGGTGAGGTAGGCGCGGGCCGTCTCTCACCATACAAAGTCGCCCTAGTGTATGCCACACACTCCACTCACTGCACCCACTCCCTCTATGCTGTTTTCTGTGAATTTCCTTGTGAATTCTTGCCAGAGCTGTGTATCAGAGCGTCCGAGGCCACTCAAAGCCACATGTGACCAAGCCACGTGATCAGCACGCCATGTGGGTTAAGCCAGATCCCAAGCTACGCTGTGGTCTGCTGCTGCATCAACCCATGACGTCACCATGCTGCTGACGTCATGATGCTGCCTGACTTCACTGACGTCATCACGATGCTGCCTGACTCCACTGACGTCACCATCATGCTGCTGACGTCACCACCATGCTGCTGACATCACCACCATGCTGCTGACGTCACGATGCTGCCTGACTCCAGGACGTCACCCACGATGTTTGCTGACGTCACTCACGATGTCACCCCATGACATCCATCATGACGTTCCGCCTGACATCACCCACATGATGTCCCAAGTGTTCTAGTTTCACAGTGATCATTTTATTTTCATTATTTTCGAGAAGTTTGAGAGAAGATATAAGTCGAGTGTTCATTAATTATTTCTCTCAGTCAGTGTTCTCACATTGCTTAGTGACGATTTTTACACAGAAAAGCATCTGTAAGCCATGTTGTACCACATGTGTAGTATGTGTGCAGTTTTCTCGTGTGTCCTATGTAGCACCTGTGTGTTACTTTGTCACCCAGTGTGTGACCCGCTCCCCCCGCGCTTGACAGCTGACATTTGTCAAGTCCAGGCGTCAGTTACCAGCGTTCGAGTGCCTTGTACAGAAAGCTCTTATTGTTCTCCGCTCGTAGATGCCTTTGCTGAATCGTACCCGCGACGATTCTCCAATCGAGACCGTTCCACTTCACCTCCTAGACCGTCAGTCCAGTTATTGTATATCCGTCTGGGGACGCTTAGACATCCTTCTGCTGTAACTTCTACTGTCGAGAGATGACACTCGTCAAGCCGCAGTTAAAGCCTGTCGGCAGGCAACTGTCAGCCTCGTGTCACAGCTTCAGTGGTGTTACGACCTCCAGATGTTTCGCCGAGTCATCCCTGTCACGACTCACTCCACACTCGCCAGTAGCGACAGCTCCAGCAACAGTACCAGTCGAGGAATGTCCTCCTGAGTCGCTTGCCAGTCCTCTCCTGTTGCAACTACTGACGACGCCTCACTCGAGGGCACCAGCAGGTTGTGCCCCAGGTTGAGTAAACCCTGCAACGACTACTACGATGTCTGCTTCACCTCCCAGAGGAGACCGTACCCTGTTACGTCACAGCTCAGCCGCAGTTATGTCTCCCGTGTTGCAGTATGTATCCAGATGCAGGAAGGCATGCATCGACGCTCACTGCCTTAGACCACGAAGCACACCTTTTTTTCTTCCCTCTCTGGAGGAAGTTTTTTTTCTATGTCCATATGTTTATGTATATATGTATTTTTCTTTCGTGTTCTGTGACCTGTTCTTGTGAGAGACCTGAGTTTTTTTTACTGCCAGACATGGTCGGGGTTGACCATGGGCGCGTGGTCGAGTGATGTAGACAATCTTGCTGTCTGCATAGACAGCCATGCTGTCTGCCAGCTGAGTTCATATTTCGCGCCATGCTAGTTCCCATAGTTTCCGCCAGAGGGCAAGCCTGTAGGCATACCCACGTCAGCCTGCGACACCCTGCCTCTCCCTCACTTGGCGCCCAGACTTCTCTCAGACAAGGCCTAACTCGTCTCTCCCTCACAAGGCGCATGGCCCTGGGCCATGGCCACTAACACGCAGCCTGTATACTCGCACCTTTATTACAAATAAAGTAAGAAGCCTCTGAAGCCTTATCATTGCATTCCCGCTACCAAGAAGACTCCAAATAAACATATCGTTATATAGGATGTAATCGACTGAATAGATATTAATATAATGGATCTTACTGTAATGGGCCTTAGTGTAATGCATTACAAATGATAATACATTTACAAGGGATAGAATTGCTCGATCGATCTGTATTCATGCACTCTACGGATTCTGAGGAAGAATATATTTTCAAAGAAGAAAGTGTTTAACAGAAAAGACAGACCTGGCGCGCACAAGTCATACTGTTAAATCTCAGAATTCGGAGGGAACGTGAACACCAAAAAAAAAAAATTTTGGATACTGATCAGCTGAATAACAAAGCACACAGTTGACAACTTTGTTTAACTTAATCATCATTTCGGCTAGGTACAGCTGTTGAACCACCAAATCATAAAAGGTACATATTTGAGTGCATACTGCATTCAGCTGAATAAACTTTCAAGAGCACAGCTAGGTTGACAGACGTGTTAAAGTTATATACTTATATTATCTAATTATACAGGCTATGTACATTTAACCCCAACTCTGCTAGGGTAAGGTTCACATATGCAGAATGGCTATCATCTCTAGGTGGATTGAAATCTTTTGCAATTGACAACACATGCCTAGGTTGAGGAGGGTCTAAATATGATACTTGAGGATTTCTCAATACTTGTTGTGTACGCAAGGAGTAATGACATTCAGGCTGTTCCTATGGCTGATTACTAGAAATAGAGGGTTCAGGGTCAGACAGATTGTCATTGTCAGTCACAATAGTCTGGTTGTCAGGGACCTCGTCTTCATCACAAACTAACTTCGTATGGTCCAAATGCGACTCTTTACATTGATCAGTACTTATTTCTCTAACTTTATACTTATTGCCGTTAATATGTTCGACTACTCGATACGGACCGACAAATTTTTGATTGAGCTTAGGCATTGCAGAAGTTTTATTAAAGTTAGTTAGCATCACTCTCGAACCTACTTTAATTTTGGTCTGCTGTACATGAGCATTAGTAACTCTTGTAAATTCTGCTGTTGATTTATGAAGTGTTTCACGGATTCTTCTGAAGACACTTTGAGCTAAGCTGGTACGAGTTGTTATGAAATCATCAGGATTATAATTTGGTTTCGGAGTAGAATATAACATCTACACCATACAATGTATAATGTGGAGTATCACCTATAGAAGCATTGTAAGCAGAATTTATCGCACACTGAACATCAGGTATCACTTCATCTCAGGTTACACTATTGGGATTGATAGTGGCTCTCAACACATCAAGTACTTTCTTATTGGTTCTTTCTGCTAAACCATTACTGGCAGGGTGGTGAGGAACAATGGTTGATTTAGTTATCTTAAAAAAAGCACACAAGTTTTCTAGAATCTCGTTACAGAATTCACCTCCATTATTTGTTACTAGGGATTTAGGGATGGTATGTCTACAGATTATATGCTCTTTAAATACTTTGGCAACAGTCTCAGCTGTCTTATCTGCAATAGGCACTAACTCACAGTACCTGGTGAAATGGTCTACCATGATGCACAGATGTTTATTTCCTTGGAGGAAGCATTGAAATTAGTTAATAAGTCTACTGCAACTCTTTCCCATGGTTCATTAGTAGTGAGATACACCTGGATAGGATTAGGGCCATTGACATTACCTTTATGTTGCATACAAACACTACATTTCTTAACATACTCAGCAATATCAGTTGCCATACGAGGC
Source organism: Cherax destructor (assembly GCA_009830355.1). NCBI lineage: Eukaryota > Metazoa > Arthropoda > Malacostraca > Decapoda > Parastacidae > Cherax > Cherax destructor. Next base: position 2,892 of record WNWK01007154.1, on the reverse strand, counting down.
CAAAAATACTTCAGTCTGGCTTGTTTTACAGAACAATCCATACAGGGTGTGCAACACCTGGTGCATCGTGAACTAGCTGTAGGGCTACATTCACTAGTGACCGTGGAATTACTAACTGGTACACACGTCTACTAGGAGTACCCAGCTCGGTTGTTCGATACAGCAATTCTTGGTTCATGACAAAGTCACTGATGGTGCTGGTGGCTTCACAGTTAGAATGAGATCTTCCTGGAGCAGGAATCGAATCACACCAGACCACATGGGATCTGTTCTTTGAGCATTCTTTACGTCCTCTTCACTGAATGGAGGATCTGCAGTTACTATACTAACATGTCACGATAAAGCATCTGCAACTACATTTGACTTGCCAGGCAAGTGTTCAAAGGTAGAGATGAACTCTTGGATAGTCAAGGACTATCTGGCTAGTCTTCCAGTAAGTTGTTTATTCTGGAATAAGGGAATCAGAGGAGCATGATCTGTCAAGACATGGACAGGGTACTGATATATAATGTCTTGGAAGTGCTTCAAAGACCATACTATCACTAAGGCTTCGTGCTCAGTAACTGTATAGTTACGTTCAGCCTTTGTAAGGACACGATTAGCAAATGCAACTGCATTGTATTTACAATCGGTCTTCTGAGCGAGGACGGCACCTATGCCGATTGAGCTAGCATCAGTGGTTAGGTAGAAAGGCTTAGAAAAATCAGGGAATTTCAAAATTGGAGCAGATGTTAGCTTTTCTTTGAGAGTTTGAAATGCTCTTTCTTGACAGAAGGTCCAAACAAATGGAGCATCCTTCTTAAGCAACTCAGTTAGAGGAGCTGCTATTGAAGAAAATTAGCAATGAAGGATCTGTAAAAACCTGCTAAGCCTACAAAGGATCTTACAGCATCAGCAGTTTTGGGAGATGAAAAATTTAGTTCAGCAGTTACTTTTCTCTGGTCAGTCGTAACCCCTCTAGGAGTGACTACGTGACCAAGAAACTTGAGCTCTGATCTGAAAAATTGGCTTCTTCAAGCTTACTCAGCACCATGTCTAGATTATTGTCCACATCCTCAGACATGATGATTACATCATCTAGGTACACTATAAGTGCGTTGCCTATGAGGCCTCTAAAGATATTGATCATGAGTCTCGAGAATGTGATAGGTGAGGATCTTAAACCAAAAGCCATATGGAGGAAATGATAATGGCCTGTTAGAGTGGAGAATGCGATTAGCTCTTGGCTGTCCTCGTGGAGAGGGACTTGCCAAAACCCTTGTAACAAATCTAGGGTCGAGAAGACTTTGTTATCTCCGATATTGCGTAAAAGGTCACCAAGTACAGGAAGTGGGAAGCGATCTGGAATTGTTTTCTCATTTAACTTCCTAAAATCAATTTCTGGGTGCCAAGTACCATCCTTCTTAGATACTAAGATCAGGGGCGCATTCCAGGGTGAATTGCTAGGTGCGATAACACCATCATCAAGCATTTGAGTGATCAATTCTTCTGCAGCAGCAACTTGTGAATGAGGCATTCTGTACGCAGGTATATAAATTGGTCTAGTACCAGGTTCAAGCGGGATATGATGAGACAATAGGTTTGTTATACCCATCTTCTTTACGATGGTTGTTCAACAGGTTCAACAAGCGCTTGACCTCATCTGGGAAGTCAGTAGGAGCTAAGTCTTTCTCCTCAACTGGTGGAGCAGACTGATCCAGCAGATTGGATGAACTCTCCCCTGCTGAAATAGCACTGACCCACTGGTCTGGTGACACGTCAACTTCTGCACACACAGGATAAGGATAGTGTACAAGGTTGTAAGGTAAAAGTCCATAGATAGGAGGAATGAAAGTGTGAATGTCTGTATGGTGATAGTTGTGGTAATCTGCTCGTTATGGTAGGGTGAGTGTCTAGCTCCCACTATTCCCCCCTCCCCCCCGCTTTCCACCCGGTGAGGTGAAGTGCGAGGCTCCAGCCACGGGAATTGTCACTTGACTGACCACTGCCGACTCCACTGTAAGTCTTCTCAACTACTTCTGTCTTATTTTATGTTCATGTTAAGAGCTTCACTCGTGATTTTGGGAACTTAATTCTGCTCTGCCCTGCCTTGTCTTATTGTAAAGTAAATTGTTTCAGTCTCACCATTTCCTTTAAAGGCCTTATGCCTACTATGAGAGTGATTATCAGAGTGGTGAGTAATTGTCTTGTAATCTCTTTCCAGCCTTCTGGACCAGCGTGGGTCATCTGGCACAAAGCAGAGTGCTTTTCAGGGATTATCTCAAGTGAGAACCAGAGACATAATCTCCAGCTGTTACCCTTCAACTGTGGTTCAACTAGAGCAACTGTGATTCACCCATGGACGACACCTGAGTCCCTGGTACCTTGGTTAACTACTAGAGTTTCTAACTTGGTTTTAGAAACATATGTCAACTGAGTGGTTTTTGGAAACTTCCGTCGACCGAGTGGTTGTTGACACTTTCGTCGATTCATTAACAACAAGGAGTAATTCAGAGCTTCCGTGTCAAGAACATTGACACGTTCATTTACCAACCTCCATCTGTACATATTAGCTTTGGATTAGTTTTATTTTTCTATTTCATTTTTAATTTTCTTTAAGATAGGATTTGAGATTCATGTTTAAGTATTTACTATTTTTCGTGAAACATTCTATTAAATAAAGTGCTTATCTTCGTTGTTATTATTTTCTTTTCCATTTTTGTAATTTTGCTAAGGAGGAGCGAGCCTTGATCCATCTTGGCTTAGAGGACTGAGTAATAAACCTTCACAAAGCTCTGGGTCGAACACTGTCACCCAAGGTATTAGCTACAAGAAGGAAAATCTTACTATCTTGAATGGTATGTAAAGATGGCTCAACAAATAAACCCTTTACTTTGCAGGAATCACTGTCAA